>OX411557.1:16508930-16696456 GCA_948146395.1 Fragum whitleyi
GTTTTTTCTTCATTTTTCACACAAAGTAAAACTTTACACAGTTAGGTTTTACAAAAGACCTCATAATATTAGAGATTTGACATGCATGAATCAAATGAGAAGGCACGAATTGATGTGAAACAGGGATACTGTCCCGCAATTCCTGTTCCAATTAGTTTACAAATCATCAATTTAAGGAAAAAATGTGCATTCGTATAAATGAACTTAAGAGATCAGCTCTCTACTCAGAACTGAAGAGTGACTACTGACTAGTTCAAGACCCAGTGCTATCAATAAGGGCCAAAATCAGGAATTTTTGTAATTCCATGTTGGAATTTCAGGAATTTTTTTTTCGAAGTAAGGAATCTTTACCCCCCTCCCCCCTACCTACCATAATTTTTTTTTGCACACTATGTAAATGCTGGTTTCCTTGTTAAATATAAGTTAAATTTTAGCTTAAAGTCCATGATTCTAGTTGGTTCTCTAGGGATAAACAACTTCCAAGCCTTAAAACTTGTAGCTTTGACTTATAGCTGTAGGTACAAGCTTCGGTTTCACAATCACCTTTTATTATTTTCATTGAATAAATCATGTAAACTAATATGAGAAAATGTGGAGTTTCTATTTGGAATCGGTCCTTAGATGTATCTTGCGCGGTGGGCCTAGGAAATGCGGCTTACTCAAAGTTTAGTTACAATGTTTTGGTATCCGGCGATATTATGGAAATTAATGCAGCTTTAATTTTCCTCGGCCAGTCGTCCCAAAGGTGGCGAACGTTCTAGGTAGTGTGCCAATAAAAGTTCTAAACCTATTCAAACTTACGCAGAATAATCCAAATAGTAAATTCGTCATTTCAAATCTCTCGTCAGACATGTTGCAGACAAATTAAATGACGTCATTGGGATTTCCCCGCATTTTCGGAAGATGCTGATTCTAAACATATTTAAACGAGGACAGTCGAATGACCTTTTGTAAATGTTTTCTGGTAGCGTCTTTTTCACTTCGGATAAATTACTCGTAGATCTATTCTAAGACTTTTAGGAAGCGATATTTTGAAATTTTATCGGTCTGAGCTGCATGAACTTCATTTGATATAACAAATATTCCCCTGACTTGAATTTTGTTTGTTATATATAAATAATCCTAATGGTTTTTACCGTGTCTATTTTTAGAATTAGTCTTGGGATTTTCCAATATCTCTTGACACTGTTAGGTAATATATATGTAGAAGATTTCAGATTTTTCTAGAAAGGACTTTTAGAAAGTGATTCAGACTCGAGAGTCTTCTAATGTTCTATGCTATTCTAGATTGTTGTTTGGTATTATATAAAGGGATTCCTACAGCATTCTTGGTTCACTTGGTTTAGACTAATGGTTTCATTTAGTAGTACTGTGTTAAACTAAAAGGGGATTTCTTGTTATCTTGAAATTGTGTTTAAAAGTGTGTTTAATTTAAATTCGGATATTATTGGACTTATTATTTGTGGACCAGGAACTTAATTTAATTGGATCAAAAATAAAAAACTTTAGGATTTAACATTCAAGGTATTGTAATTTGTTTTTGTATTAATTTCATATTGTCAATAATTCTGGTATTATTGTCAATAAATATTGTTATTTGTAAAGTTTGTTGCTGGCTTCTTTATTCTTGTTACATTGGCATGTAACATGTTTGATTCAATAATCCTATTAAAGGACACACGCGATCTGTATCCGACGAAGAAAGGTAATTACAGAAGCGGTAATGACGCGTCGCTAACCCGACAAGATTGCGTAATCAAAGACTGGTTGATATAGCGACAATCTAATACCCTGCACGTTACACATGGCTTGTTTTGGTCAGCTTTAATGCGTATGCTCGCACTTATTATCTATTTTTTGCTCATGTAGACTTACGTTAAATCCTTAATTAGAGAAATTCGTAAAATGTCCGGGGTCAAATTACAGGACGTTTTCCTCCAATCTCGGACGTTTTGTTACGCCCTGGTTTGATTTTCCGGATGTAATTTTTGAAATTCTGGACATATATTACGTCAATGTCCGCTTATTGAGAGCACTGAAGACCAGTTCTCATCAAGTACCGGTTCTCGCTTACTGACCATTTTCACAGTAAAGACGCAACATTCATTTAGAATAATTTGTTTTCTGATTGAAAGAAGTACTTTTCAACATAACTTGTAATTTAGAAGGGTTTCTTTTCCGTCTATACCAGAAAAGGGGATGGTGGCGAGAACTTGTACTTTGCGAGAATTGGTCGCTAACCAGTAGAGCACCTTCATCGTGAAATTGGAAAAAGTGCAAAACTGGGTCCAACGGACTCAACCATTAGGGTCTTAGGGGTCCTTTGATGAGGTTTGCAGTGTTTCTGAAATATTTTCAAAGTCTGCTTGTCCATGGACAAGTAACAATCACAAACTGGCCTGTCCGTATCTAAATCTATTTGCACATGGTATTTTGAAAAGTCTGCAAAGTATTGAAAACAAAACTGATGTTGCTTAAAAAAACTAAAAGTATCCTAGAATTTAAGAAATAGACCTACTGTTGACATGGGATTATATGGAATATCAGAAAACAAGTAACTTTTAAAGAAAATATTTTTCTCATGAGATTTTTTCACTTGTTTATGGACAACCAAGCCATGAAAGTCTGCTTGTCCGTGCAGCTTAATGGACAAGTCGAACAACTCAGGCAGCTAATTTCAGAACCACTGGTTTGGGAGTCCCTGCTTGTGTGAAGACTATGTTTAAAGTTTAAGGAAGTGTTGGATGTTTATGATTATAATTTGTGCTCAAGTTCGGAAAATAATTGAAGACTGTTTAAAACAGTCTGCAATTCTATTCTGAATTTGATCCGGACAGTTAGTCCATAGGACTCGCATCAGATAGTTTTGAGGGTCCTGGCTGGCAGCTGCCTTTAAACAAGGGAAAATATATTATCCTCTCATGATCTAGCAGTGCAGTGCACAAAAAACCCATTACAGACATATCTTGTGTCAATTTGCCACCTTGTGAACTTTTGATAGCATGTTATGCAAATGTTATTGATCCAAGCAAAATTTCATTGATAATACTCATTGTGTATACAGGGGTTGACACTAACTCCTGAGATTAAGGAGTCAGCTGGACTCTTAACACATGAAATCATTGTAAGCAATTTCTTCTTTTCCACAATTTCGATCCCCAATGGCGGCACTCATTCTTTCCGACTATTTTTCCCTCACCAATGGGTCAATAATCATAGACCAATGTGGGATAGCAGCTGGAGGCTAGGAAAGGATTAAATGGTAGTACTGGTGTGATAAATACCAGGAATCCATTGTTAGGTGCTACAGCCTCCGCAATGTAGTTTAGGCAACTGCGTAATACTTTTCAAGCTTATTTGACATTTTGAAATTCAAATATTTCAAGATAGAGGAGTGTATACATTTTCATGTGTTCTTATATAATAAAGCTTTTTAAAAAATAACCATAGGCGTAACTAGGATTTTGAAATTTACACGCACTCATCAGGTGACCAACATAGAATATACGGGATAAAGGCGATAAGTGGACTGTGACAATATTTATGTCCTCTGTCCGCATCTTTTCTATGATTTGAGAGTTGGTGAGGGGTCAAAACATCGTAACTACAGGTTGTGATCATTCATAAACAACATTTTTTCTAAAAAGGATTTATTTCTATTACACAGTTGGGTGATATGCGTAATGGTAGTTACGCCCATGACAAAAAATTCTCAAAAACAAGCCTTTAATATCAAAATTTTCTCAGGAGACAAGAGTCCCTCTTACAAGAGTGAGGTAACCCAATGGCCATAGAGATGAAAAATCATGCCCCCCCCCCCCCCACACACACTGGCGCCTTTGGCGTGGGTAATATTAGATAATTCATAAGCTTCTGGCTATGCTCCTGTAATCTATCATGATTTATACTCCATAGTATTGTTGTTTGCTTGTAAACTTTCAATCTTTTGTGATTTTTAACTCCACTGGACTTAATAAAGCAGAGCTTGTGTCGCGTTGGGTCGTCCGACGTAAGTCTGTGCATCTGTACATCCATGAGTCTGTGCATTAACTTTTCATTTTGACATCTTCGCCTCTGAAGCTACTGGGCAGAATGTCACCAAATTTCATAGGAATGATCCTATGGACATGCTCTCTCAGATTCCTTCAAGAAATCCTGAAACAGGCAGAGGTCAATTTTCAATGTTATTCATTGATCATGATTTTTTCTTTGCAGAAAGATTTCAGCGTAAGACTATTAAAACACTTATTTACTTGAAACAGACATTTAATCATTCATTCACTTAAATTCTTGTCTTATCATATCAGTAGATTCAGGCCGGGGGAGCAAATCAGCTTCTCAAGCAGCTCTAGTTCATGGCATGATCTCTTCTTATTTTGAATATGATTTTCAAATCTGGATTATCTGACGTCATTGTAAGTGACACAGGCCCTCTTGGACCTCTTGTTTAAGGGGTAAGAATGGACAAATCATTTAAGTTTCAAAATTTTCATTCACCACTAGCCTGGCTCTCAGGTTGTCAGTTAGTTTTTGAAATTAATAAGGTAGACCACTCAATACATGTGTAACTATTCTATTTCAAATTACCTCCCATATTCTCAAAAACTGACCACTGATCGTAGTTGCGATAACGTACCCCCATCCCTTTTGATAGTCTGATGTGGGATGGGCAACATATCAGAGAGAGGGGTACATTATTGCAGCTACTGGTCGGCCAGTCAGAGAATGTATATAAGCTGATAAGAAATTTTCTTTCTCTAGTTGAATTCTGCTTACTTTTTCACAATAATCAGATCAGTGGGACGGGAGCCAGTCTAATTCACCCCACCCAAAGAAGTTTTACTGTTGTCTGTCAGTCCATCTGTCTGTCTATCTGTCTGTCTGTCAGTCTGTCTGTCTGCAAAACTTAACCTAAGAACTTAACATTGCCAAATACTTCAAGGATATTTAAGATACAATGCTCATATTTGGCATGATGACAGATCTCGATGATGCCAATCTACAGATACCAAGGTCAAAGTCATTCTTGTTTTGCCAGCACATCATGTTAAATAACAAGTTTAGAACAGTTTAATCTTTAGGCTTATAGACGAATGTCACTAAAATACAGATTCCTTGTAACAATAAACATGTATGCAGTAATCAATTGTTCTGTATAATGTAAATTGTATCCATGAAAACTCTAGTGGTCAAAATGACCCCATATCAGAAATAATTGAGGGTCAAAAAAGGATAATTTCAGACTTGGGGAGGGGGGGGGGGGGTCAAAACCCTAGTTTAAGAATCTGACAAGAGCCCTGCCCTGGGTTCTGGATGCCAAAAACGGTCCAAACAGTTTGCCATTTATTCCCCTCTTTGCATGTGCACTTGCATGCAAAGAGGGGAATAATTGACAAACAGTTTTCTCCAGGGGCTGATAAAGTGAGCTGTTTAAGACCTGATTGAGGTCAGTTGAGACAGTGTATAGAGGACTTTAGATAAAATCCCTTAAAGATGATTAGGGTTATCAAGATTGACCTATTGAGTATTGACTTTTTCAAGCTATTTGTTTGCCAGACTTTGTCCCTTTTCCTGTTGTAGGAAACGCTTTGAAGACAGTATAGACTGATGTGCAGTCTTATCTAAGTCGACACTGCAACTAAGCTTTGTTAACTTTTATCTAGTTGGAAGTTAAGAAATTCAAAAAATGGCAAATAATAGCTGAAAACAAATTCTTTTAAGGTAGGGACCCGTAATAGTCTGGAACAGTCCGGAACTCATGAACATTCACAGTGTTGACAGAGGTTTCCTAATGAACCTTTTAGTTACCTGAGTATTAAATTTGAAATTTGGTTAAGTAGGATCAAATATGAGGTGAATGGATCAAAATTTATAAATATTTTGAGTGCACTCACATTAAGGGAATTTTGCTGGTATGTTAATTGGTCCATGGGACTATACAGGGAGCTGTTAGTCCCAATTTTCTAATGCAATATATATATGTAATCCGTCATGCAAAAAGGGCCTATCTGGAGACTCCATAAAATAAAACTTTTAAAAAGAGATTGGTTCTAGTAAAGGCCAACTAGGGGTTGCATTTCCGAAATTCTTTCACAGGAAGGTAGAATGATTGTTCTAGATTCAGAAAATTAGTTGATTGTGAAAAGTTTCAAGCCAAATTAGAGAAAACATCTCACAAAATTTATATACTTTCAATAAACTGAAATGGATTTCATTGTAAAAAGTGATGGGAGAGCTACTATTTGGCAGGGTGCTATTATTTGAGGAAATACTCTATGTCTGACATTTCTGGATGGCACTTTTTTGCATCTTGTTGGAATGATTAAATTTTAAGAATTCTGTAGATACCACACTATGACTATAACAGGAGGCAAACAAAGGTTAAGTTATGTAACAAAGAAATGGTCTTTATTTACATTAACTCAGAGTAAGGTTAAAAACTGGAACAAATTGTCACATTTACGATATTACTATATTTAACTACAAATATTTGGTACAGTGCACATTGTGTCCTGAATAATGGAATGATTTATTTATAAAAGTTCATGTTGACATTTCTGGTAATGTAATTTTCTTTTGAGAATGTCTTAACTAGAGATTATGCATTAAGTTATTGCATTCAAATTTATAGTTCTCATAGTTCAACAATTTGGAAAAAAGAATCTTTTTAAATTTATATGGAATTTCTGTATCAATTGAGAGATTAAATTGAGGAAAAAGGAGAAATGAGGAGCTTATGATAATTAGAATAATTTCACCTTTTCTCAATTTTTCCCTAGTATCAAAATTGCTCTTATGATGAATTCAACTCTTTATTGTGGACTTGTAAATGTAGGCTAATATTTCTTGATACAATATTTTGATTAAAACTACTATAATCTAAATCAGCATCATACTATATAATTAAAGCAGCGTGGTGTTTTTTTGTGTGTATGTATGTGTGTGTGTGTGTGTGTGTAACATGGTGGAGGAGCATGGTCACAAAGGTTGTATTTGTTCTGTATTTCTCTCCTATATTGAAATCGAGAGAATTTCTTATTTATCCAAGTTGGATCACTCGCTTATATTAGTAATGATGATTATGATCTACGTAGCGGGAGTAAAATATCCCCTTTGAATATTTTTGATAATACACTGGTGTTATTAATCTTATAAGAATCCCCTCAGTCAGTTAGGCCTGATACACTCAGTGTAAGGATGCATTAATTGGTGTAGGTTCTCTTATTATAGGAAATATTGTAAACCTCTCTTCTTTCTTTTCAGGAATAGGTGATAAGCTGTGAAGTAACTAAACCAAAGGACTCAACACTTGTTAAACTGGTTAAACTTGGCCTCAATATCTGTCAAAGTGATCCTTTTAAGAAATGACCTGAAATGTAATAGCACATGAATGTTAATCTGTACTCATATTGAAAATAATTCGGATTAAAGATGTCTTGATCTCGGAAACAAAACCTCATAACTTTAACTACAATTTTTCCTGTGATACACATGACATAAAAAACATGTCGGAGAAAAACGAGACTTCAGACCATTCTTTAGATGATCAAGAAGCACTGCTTGCTTCCGATAAAGCCAATAAGCTTGACATTGAAGAGGAGGTGCTTGAAGACAAAACCAATGATGCTGGTAAAGATGACGGTGTATCCATGGCAACAAAAGATACCATGACGATGGAAGATACCATGAAAATAGAAGATCGTCAACATGACAGAATAGAAGACTTGACAAAAAGGTTTTTATAAATTTACACTGCATGTTTATCAAGATTTTGCTAATAAAAATTTTGTTAGTAGATAGATAAAATGTTAAAAACAGAAACATTTTGCCAAAATGGTCTAATATCAAAGAAGTTTGATAATGGTAGGATTTTAGACATTTCTTTCAAGAAACATTATCCATGGCATAGTGCAAAACAGTTGTAACTGCCCATAAACATATAGGCAGATACAACTGTTTTGTACTGAGCAATCAAAATACAATATTTATGTCCCCTCTTCAAAGAAGAGGGAGAACATTGCTTTGCAATTGTCGGTTGGTCCGTCCATAGAATGTTTTTGTCTGGAGCCTTACTCAAAAAGCATGCAAGATATAATCATGAAACTTCACAGGTGGATAGATCTTATAGAGGAGGGGTGCAATGTACAAGAAATGTCATTCTACTAATAATATTTTCTGAGTTATTACCCTTTATTAAATTTTGAACTTGTTCATTTATTTAATACTTCAGTTTTTTTCTGAAAGCACAAGAGGTATTGACAATGAATAAGCTAATAGTCTTCCCTGGGGAGGGGGAGGGAATAAATGTTTTGCAAACATCTCTTGTTAGCTCGGCTGGCTTTGAAAGAAAAACAAGGTATTGTGATCACCTTGGTATTGTTCAGGATGGCATTGTTGGTGTTTGCATGACAACCTTTAACCTTGACCATACCTCTGATGTTATTGAAGATATCATTATGGAACCTGGCATGTATGTTCACCAGCATAAAAGCTATCCAGACTATCAAGGGGAATAACTCTGAAAGCATTTTTGTAAGAGTAATGCCTCTTTTGGACTTAGATATTTTGCATTATCAAGCACCTGCAGCAGAGTTTTGGCACCCACAGGCAGTACTCTTGTTTCAAATAGGTTTGGACTTAGATTTTTTGCATGATCCAGCACCGGCAGCAGAGCTTTGGCACCCACGGGCCGTGCTCTTGTTCCAAATAAATTTACCTTACTCTTTGATAGGAAGGGGCCAAAACACCTTAATTTATTTAACCTGCCAAATTATTGATAATAATTTGGCAATATTGATGATATCCAGTAGTTTTGTACCCTTTAGCGGGCAATCCTTGATCAATTTTATTGACTGTCAATAAAATTGATCAAGTATTGCCCCATAAAGGGTAAATTTTAGACAATCCAAAGCTTTTGTTTACCTTTGAATACACATGTATAGGAGGTAGCAACGACAATCTGAATCTGTTATACCTCAGAGGTACAGATAAGAGGGGGTATTTCTGTTTTTAGCTCACCTGAGCACGAAGTGCTCAAGGTGAGCTATTGGGATCGTAGAATGTCCGTCGTCAGTCGTGCGTCTTCCGTCGTGCGTCGTCCGTCGTCCACAATTTCTTTAAACATCTTCTCCTCCTAAACCAGTGGGCCAATCTTGATGAAAATTGGCAGGGATGTTCCTTGGGTCAAGCTCTACCAAAGTTGTTCAAATAAATGAAATCCACCCTTAACTTTCCCTTTACCCTTAACAAAAGGGTGAAAATATGAAAATCTTTAAAAATCTTCTTCTCTGAAACCAGACGGCAGACAGCTTTCATATTTGGTATGTAGCATCATCTAGTGGACCTCTACCTAGTTTGTTCATTTCAAGACCCTGGGGTCATATTTGGGCTTTGCCCGGCCCAACCCTTTTTACATAGAATTAAAGAGCGGAAATCTTAAAAAAATCTTCTTCTCTGTAACCAGATGGCAGACAGCTTTAATATTTGGTGTGTAGCATCACCTAGTGGGCCTCTACCAAGTTTGTTCATAACAAGACCCTTGGGTCATATTTGGGCTTTGCACAGGTGCATCCCTTTATCTCTTATGAGCACAAAGGGTAAAAAAATGAAAATCTTCAAAAATCTTCTTTTATGAAACCAGAAGGCAGACAGCTTTCATATTTGGTATGTAGCATCATCTAGTAGACCTCTACCAAGTTTGTTCATATCAAGACCCTGGGGTCATATTTGGGCTTTTCCCGGGCCCAACCCTTTTTACATAGAATCAAAGAGCGAAAATCTTTTAAAATCTTCTGTAATCGAAACCAGAGGGCACACTGATTTCATTTTTGGTATGTAGCATCATCTTGTGGGCTCCTACCAAGTTTGTTCATATCAAGACCCTTGGGTCTTATTTGGGCTCCACCCGGGCACCTTTCAGCTCATCTGAGCATGATGGGTGAAAATGGGAAAACCTTCAAAAATCTTCTTCTCTGAAACCAGAAGGCAGACAGCTTTCATATTTAGAATGTAGCATCATCTTATGGACCTCATATCAAGACCCTGGGGTCCTTTTTGGGGTCCACACGGGTGCATCCCTTTTTACATAGAATCAAAGAGCAAAAAGGCATATCTGTCTTGCTCTTTGCTGAAAACGTTCCATGGTATTGATCTTAGGCAATTATCTTCTTTTTGACATCTGCCTATCTAATTAATGTGATGTCCCAGGGATCATAGAGACTCAGGTGAGCGATCTAGGACCATCTTGGTCCTCTTGTTTAAACTTTTAATTCTCATTGAAACCCCGAGTTTTGGGTACTCATTTGAATTGTCTCATCCAATACCCACAATATAGGATTTGGGCAAGTGTTGTTAAAATATTTCAATTTGAAATCCAAAATACCCCATCTACTTATTTCTCTGTTACCCATCGGAAAAATTAAGAAGTGGATACTTATAGGAACCCTCTTGAGACAATTCCAATGAGTAACTACAACGTAGGATTTGTTAGATGGATAGAGCCAATTTCAATTTTGATTTTAGCCTTTGCTTGACATTTCCAACAATTTCAAATGTGCCCAAAGCGAAGATTCTGGACAGCCTGTGCAGCTGCAGAATCTTCACCTTGCACTACAGACGGATAAATTATTAATTAAACTTCTTATGGCCGGCATATTGGTATTCCATTCTGTCATTGACAACGCTGCTCAATGTTTGTAACTCGTGCAGGTGTGAAATTGTTGGAAATGTCGTGCATAGGCTCATTTTAAAGTGACTCCCTCCTTCTGGAGCTCTTATGTCTGTACTATTTTTCAGTATACTTGCACTTGATGCTCTTGGTGAGGTCAACCCTGATGTGGGGTACAGAAAACAGGGGATTGGTCGCTACAGACACGCCCTCAAGGGAACCAAACCAATCAGATTTTCGAAACCGTAAGTGAAGTCCACAGACATTAACAAGGAACAAACTATCTTATGCAGCAATCCCTGTCAGTTGAATGTCTTAACCTTTGCCATGCCGTAACAAAGCTTTTTTAGGACAGTATAGACTAAGATGAGCCTGCACAGACATGCAGCCTGATCATAGTCTACACAGCCTGCATTCTACTAGAGGAAAAACCTGAGCTTAACTACAGCAGAATAAAGATGGAGAATCAAAACATCCTCTAGGCTCAGTAGTTGTAACTGCCTACATGTTTATGCAAATGTCCCGTATTAATTATCCTAGTCTTCAACTGTAAAACCTGATAAATAACTGTAACTGAAAATATGGGATTGGTAGATACAGACATTCGCCAAAAGGAACCAAACCAATCAGTTATTCTGAACCCTAACTTATAAAAGTGCATGGTGCACTTCTCTTGCCATTTTTAGCTCCACTTGGGCTATTGTCATGAAGCTGTGTCCATTGTGCATCCGTCCATCTGTGTGACAGGTCGTAAATCTTTTCTTTAAAATCTTCTCAGAAACTACTGAATGAATTTTAATCAAACTTAACAGGAATGATCCTTGGGTGACCCTCTTTCAAAGTTGTTCAAGAATTTCTTATCCTACAAAAAAGAAGGCTTTAATAGGCTTGGCTAATTTCTATATATGGTAATATGTGACTTCTCAGAATGCAATGGATGGATATCAAGTAAATCTCACTTGAATGATCATCAAGTGACTCTTTATCAGGCTACAAAAAATTATTGTGTCAGATGAAAAATATGTCTTTTATGGACAGAGTTCATTTCTCTTTTAACTTTGAAAATCATTTTCTCCTAACCTTATTGATTGATATTAACCAAACTTCACCAGAATGATCCTTTGGTAACCAATTATCAGACTGCACAAAATAATGGTGAGTGGATGAAAAATTTATATACATTGTATGATAGGTGGAGGTCAATTTTCTATATGTTATTCATCGATCATGAACTGTTCTTTGCAAAAATATCTCAGCATGTGATTTATCATTCTTATAGAAAAAAGAAAGGAAAAGAAAGGAAAATCACTTAAAAACACTCGTCTAATCATATCAGTAGATCAGGCCTGTGGAGCATATCAGCTGCTCAAGCAGCTCTAGTCAGTTAACTGAGTTGTATTAGTATGTCTGCCTGATAAGACTTTGATTTATGAATTTTCTTATTATGGTTGTAGACCATCTTTTTGTTTTTATCAAGTTAACGTAAGACCTAATGAAACTGAAGGATTATGCTATAGATTGATTATAAACGTCAAGACCATCAGTTGAGGGCATAAATAAAAGTCAAGCTAAAAAAAGTACTGTTACGGAAGCATTGGTGTTACACAAATAAATCTCTCTCACTAAAAAGTCAAAGTTTGGATAAAATGGTTTGAAAAAAAAAAATTAAAGTACAGTTACTGATGTAACAAAGTTCCAGAGACCAAAGAGATTGCAGTGTTATATCTGAACAACTTAATAACTAATGTTAATTAATAGAACCTATCTTTCTATAATTCTGGTTAAAAGAGGTCTCCCACTTATGTATCAACTTGCCTATAACCAAAAGTTTATATTGCTCAAGCAGCCACTTCTATTAAGCGAATTCACAAAATCACAGAAAAAAATGGAATTCTTTTATATAAAAATTGGGGTTTTTTTTATTGAATGTTATGTCATTAGAACTCAATAGAATAACCGCAATGAGACGATTGGTTCGGACATCATAGCACTAGGGAAGAATTATGTGACAATCTATATATGCTATCAAAAGGACCTGTCTTATGTATCATTAAATTTTGTGTTAAATGACCATTTCAATCAACAAACATTTTCTGGTGATCTGCAAAATGGTTGCTTAATAAAAGTTTCACTGTTTATGGTATTTACATGTATCTTTATAGAATGTTAACTGCATTGGGCCATAACTGTTTTATCCTTGAACAAATTTGAAATAGCTAATTCAGGTTAATCTCTTTGAAAAATTACAGTAATGGAAAATGTGAATTGGGTTGTTTTATTTTAAGGCCATTTGAAAAACATCTTAACTGAAAGATGTTAATATTTTAAATAAAGTTGTACTTTCATTTATATTTCTTTATTTTGAATAAAGTTTTACTTTCATTTAGATTTCTTTTTGATGATTTTTCTGTTTTATAGAAAAGAGACAGAGATGCCAGTCACCAAGGCAGGTTTATTTTCACTGATGACCTTCAGTTGGATGACCTCTATCATGTGGGGCATCTTTAGACGAGGAATTGAAACCATCAAGGACATGAAAGTGGGTCCCACAGAAATGGCAAAACCTAATGCAGATAGGTAAATATACAAACATTTCAAATTTGTTTTTGGATGAATTTAATTTTTGTTTTAAAACAAAATTGCCAATTCTTTGGTCATTTAACTCTTGTCATGCTGATCCCGGAATATTCCTGCTTTGGCAGGAGGTATGGACAAACATCAGCCTGCACAAATGTGCAGTCTGATGTTAGTCCATACAACCTGATTTTCCTTTTTAAACTAGAAAAGTTTCAGAAATTATATTTTCAAAATCAAATGCTGACTCACAATTAGGAAATACAGAGCTTTCAGTACTTTGATTTACATATGAAATTGCCAAGGTTTTTTATTACCAGTCTGGCTTAAGTATTTCCCTCGATTCAGGGCTCCTGTTTGACCCTTAAACCATGGTTTTGACCCCCAAAAATCTTAAAATATCCTATTTTGACCTTTAGAAATATGTCCATAGGAGGTCATTTTGACCCCCTTGAGAGAAAATTATTAGGGTCAAAAATTGGTTTTCTTACGCAAATTTTCAATGATGTATCTTGTATACTATTCAGATTTCTACTTAATATTTTCCCCCTGTATAATATTAGAATTAAAGTCAATTTACACTGACACCTGTAAAATTCTACTCATAACTTGCCTTTTTTGACCCCTTTAGAACAAGTTTTGACCCCAGAATTTCATGGTTTAGGAGTCAATGACACCTCAATTTCAAACACTAGCATGAGTCAATTATAAGGGAATGTTATTTTGATGGAATGGCCGTCTACCAAGTTGTAAGAACTTGTGGCCAGACCCTTTTGTCATGATCATTTGTGTAATATGAAGTATAATGTTCAAATGTTGGCAATAAATTTGTTTAAACTAGTCAATTATAAGGAAGATTTGAGGCATTGTAGGCTAAGAGCAGACTGCACTTTGTGCAGACTGACCTTTTCATAAATGATTCCTCAATTTCAAACACTAGCATGAGTCCATTTAAGGTAGAATAGAGGCAGTGTAGGCTAAGAGCAGACTGCACATTTGTGCAGGTTGACCTTTTCTGTCACTGCTTAGTATACAGGAGGAATATGCTGTCAACAGCATGAAAAGGTTTGATATTAATTATGTTTTTTGCAAAACTGTTGTAATTGCCTTAATATTTCGTCGATGTTATTCTAAAACCTCTTAACTGCAGCTTGACAAAAGCTGTAGTTAAGAGGTATTAGAATAACAACGACGATTTTTAGGTACTTACAAACCCTGAAGAGTTGCTATTATACAATTAACAATAAAACTTGTGGTTAGCGGCCACTAAGGAGACAAACAAAAAGAGGTTGCTTATGTCAATGGTCGCTTTATAAAACATTTCATTATGAATAACATGGTTCATTTTAAAGGTATTTATGAAATGTCGCATAATCCTTACTAAATTTGTATGTGTTTGGACCCAATAGAGTAATCCCATTGAGTCAACTCTAATGAGTTCCAATGTCATAAGCTTTAATGATATATAATTTTCTACTTATGAATGTTCACTTTTCAGAGATTTTGCTTACTGTGATGGGAATTTTCATGATGGTTGCTTCAAAAAATTGATCTCTTAATAAATTTGGTGGCTTGAGCAAGATTGACTGTATATATCATCTTGTTTATTCTTTCCTTCAAAATTTCTTGAAAGGTGTTTTATTCCTGTGTCATGTAAGTCATTCTTTGTTTGATAAGGCCAGTATCATTACTCTATAAAAATTTCATTATACAAGTCCACATTCAAATTAAACTGGTAGCTAATGAAATAAGATTTTTGTATGTGACCTGTCATGCAAAAGGGAACCAGGGGCCCGTTTTACTAAACATCTTACGAAAAAAGTACTTGAAAATCAAAACCGTGCTTGGTGTTTTAAGCTCCACTGGCCGAAGGCAAGAGAGCTATTGTCATGACGGAGTGTCCGTCGGGCGTCTGTGTGTGCGTGCGTAAACTTGTTTTCATGATTTCAAACCAATGGGCGGATTTTAACGAAACTTGGTAGATTCTTGATTCTTGGGTGGCCCTCTTCTTAAATTGTTCAAAGAATTTTGATTGGCCCCCAAATATGGGCGTGGCAGGGCGTGGCATTTTTTCACTTTGAAATCTTTGAAAATCTTCTCCTCCCAAACCCTTGTGCCGATTTCAATGAAACTTGGCATGGATGTTCCTTGGGTGACCCTTTAATTGAATTGTTCAAGAAATTTTGATTGGCCCATAAATATGGGCGTGGCAGGGCGGGGCTTATTTTGAGCCCGAAATCTTTGAACAACATCTCTTCCCGAACCACTGGGCCGATTTCAATGAAACTTTAACAGAATGTTTCTTGGTTGATCCTTTACTTAAATTGTTCAAGAATTTTGATTTGCCCATAAATTTGGATGTGGCAGGGCGGGGCTTATTTGAGGCCAAAATCTTTTAACGATATCTCCTCCGGAACCACTCAGCCAATTTCAATGAAATTTTACCAGAATGTATCTTTGGTGACTATTTACTTAATTTGTTCAAGAAATCTTGATTGGTCCATAAATATGGGCGTGGCAGACGGGGCCTATTTTGAGCCATCTCCTTCTGAAACTTATGTCTAATAAGATGGGTAAAGGGTTGCAGGTTCATTGTGATTGAGTATTTTGGTGCAATATGGATCAGAACCAATTAATCATTTTTAAATAGGTCTTAGGAGATTTTGGAGTGTTAATGTATTCATTTAAAGTAAGCTTTATTTAATCAAAGTCTTAATATTTTAAAGCCAGTGGAGTGATACAGGCCCTCTTGGGCCTCTTGTTATTTATTGTTAGGTTTTGCCTTGCAATACCTCACTGGAATTGTCTTTTGAAGACGATTCGAATGAGATGATATGTGGCAGAATTGCATATTAAGTTACTTTTGTAGAGGCAACCATAATTCATGACTAATGCAAAAAATGATCGTAAGATGGTTCTTTAAACAAGACATTGCTTCTGACTATGGTTAGACTACTACCATAGTCAATCTTGCTTGAGCTACCTCATTTATTGAGTAACATTTTTTATTGAGCGACCGATTTCAAAACCCCCTTCTTTAAATGCATATATGTGAAAAAGTAGATATCATTAGTATAAGAATTATTGTAAATGTATTCTATGTTGGTAAAACTCACCATAATTGTCTCAATGAGACAATTCTATTCAGTTTTTACAGCATAGGATTATTGAGAATTTTGCAATAATGTACATATTCAATCAGTTAAATTTGTAAACAAAATGTGTATTAAGCAACCATTTTCCTTAATGATCACTTTTTGGAGGTTCTGTTCATGGTTGCATCATACTAGTTTTACTGTATACAGAATTTAGTTTGCAAAGTTCAATAAGTTTTTTCCCTAATTAACTTGTGTAGCTCACATTATCTGACTAGGGTCAACACTAGACCCTCTACCCAGGTCCTGTTATTTGCATGACGGGTCACATATTAGCAAAAAATAAAACTGATAAAACCTGTTTTACAGTTATGTATGGTAATAATGAATGCATAAAACAAATCTTTTAACCGACATGTTATTCTTGCAGATTAGGTAAAATATGGGAGGAAGAGATTCAACAGAAAGGAATGAAAAAAGCATCCCTTTTACGAAGTGCTCTTAAGTTTTTACGTACACGCATGATAATCGCCACCATGTTTCTGTTTTTAACGTCTTTCTGTATGTTTACGGTTCCAGTAAGTTTAAAGCGTACACAGAGTAGAGTGCAGACATTAATGAACCATATTAACAATTGCTACAAAATGCTGTTTTATTGATATGATTGACAAACCGATTTTGCTTTGCCAAAAAATTGATTTTTGCCTGACTTATTTCATTTAAAAGATTTTATCCATTACTAGATGGCAAAAATTTGGACTGATAAAAGTTAGAAGAGTGTAGACAACAATCACAGACTATTACTAAACAAAGTTTTTATTGAATATTTAAATTAATACAAATGATTGAATATGTTTTTTCATTGCAAATGATTGAATAATTATGTATATAAGTGCGAATTTCTCAATAAGCCTTTATTATAAGACCCTTTAGAATCGTCTCAATGAGAAAATTTTAATGAGGTCAAACAATATAGAAATGAAAAATAATCATATTTAGAGCAATACTATCTACTGTTTCTGATATATTGAATTAAAGGAGAGGATTATGAAAACGATCACAAAATAAAAATGGTCTCTCAATAGACATGGTCACTCAAGCAAGATTGACTGTTTAGTTTATTAACAGATATTGATATTGTTTAGGCCAAGTTTATGGAGTTTTGGTGATTTTGTCTGTCCATTAATATTTTTTCATTGGCTAATCAAAGGAACCTGAAATAAAGCTTGATTAACAACCAAGTAGTAGAACTATCTTTCAGATTAAGGTAGTGGACCCGTAAAAGTTGCACAACATTTCGGAATAAATGAACTTTAACAATGTTAAACGAGGTTTCCTAATGATTTCATTAGGAAGCCTCATTTAACTCTTTGCTGTTTAATCCCTGCTTTTTACGTGCCTGTGATTTTATGATTCAGAAAACATTGTGAAAAAAGAAGAAATTGCCACTGACAAGCAATTTCTTCTTTTTCCACACTATTTTCTTCCCAGCTTAATGGTTATTTTTCAAATTAAATCCACTTTAAGTTTTTGTCTGCAAAACCTTTGAAGTTGGGCAGGTTAAAAATTTGGTAAAACAGGAAAGTGTTAACTTTTTAAAAGGCCATAAGTCCCTAAATGTTGTGAAACTATTAAAGGTCCACTAACTTAAAACATTAAACACAGCATTATGTAGCAGTACACATTTGTTTCACTAATTTTTGTGTGTTAGCTTTGCTTGGTAAAGAAACTTCACCTGTTTGAAAATATATGACTTCAACTGACATAGAAGAATGAAAGTTATTTTTATGCGAAGCTGGGACATTTTGTGTTTGGCTACAGATTTTAGATATTCTATCAGAATATAAAACAATTATTGTGTCCCCTTTCAAATGGTGATTACCATATTTCTCCTAATAAACGCTCCTGGGAGCTATACATAATATGTCAGGGAGCTTTTATTTAGTATGCATTTTCTGATTTAAAAAATCATTAAAATTGATGTCTTTTATGCCCTTTTCCCTTTGATTTGAGTTGAATGTCCTCTGAACAATCATATAAATGATTGTTTAGAGGAAATTCATCTTAAATTAGAGAAGAAGTCTCAAAATGTACCTAAAATTTAGGGTTTTGAAGTGGGTTTTATTAGTAAAAAATGCAGGGGTGCTACTATTAGGGAGGGCGCTTTTAGTTTCTGAAGTATAAAACAGCTGAAGTTTCAGTAGCAGTTTTGTTAATATTTTGTGTTTTGTCTAACAAGTTGGTTATAGTTTGTAGCTTTGTTGTTCTGTAGTTAATTTCATCTTTTTAACCCATATATATTTTAACTTTTAGCTTATAATAACTGTAATGTTTTTTCTTGCTTGTTGTTGTTTTTTTGTGTGTTGTTATGTAACATTTATTTATTCAATTTTTTACCCCTGTATCATAATTGCGAATATTGTTTTACCATCTGTCTGTCTATCTGTCTGTCTTAGAAACTTAATCAAAAAGCTTTACATTGTCGTATGCATAATAATTTAATTTCTAAAGCCTATTGAAGGAACATTGTTTAGATTTGGCTTGATGATAAATTAAATTGATATGCAACTGTTGAAATAACTTAACCATTGTCATGCTGGATAAATTTTGGCTAAAAATTTTCATCAAAATCAAAGGGCAAAAAGCAAGAAAAGTACCAACTGTAGGTAATTTTTATTTGAAAAACTAAATCTATGGACATTTCTGGTTTGAAAATGAGAAACAGGTTGTGTAGACTAACATCAGACTGCACATATGTGCAGGCTGATGTTTCTCGATAGCTCCTGCCATAGCAGGAATATTCTGGGTTCAGCATAACAAGGGTTAAAATCAATAAAAACTATTAAAATTTCTTCAAAATCCCTTGAAAATTATTTCAAAACTTGAAATATGAACTAAATTATCTTTGTCAGAAATAATAATAAAGAAAATACAAATATCTTTTCAAAAGCTATAGATGCACAAGTTCAACTGGGTGATTAAAGGTCAATTTAGATAATACCTGTAAAGACAAAATTTATCTTTGATCACTTACTCAAACTTGTGGATCTCTAATAGGTGTTTTATTGCAGGTAGATATTAAGTTTATCCAACCCGATATTTTATTATTTATTCATTCATAGCTTTTTGAGCTAACTAAAAAGTTTTTGTTCTAATTTACTCTTAAAATCCCTTTACAATTCTTATTCACTATTTCGTATGAACAAATTATCTATTTTTACGACTACCATTAAATTTTATGTCTGCAGGCTTCATAGATTATGGATGGAAGAATTACATAAACATGGAAAAGAGAAAGCCACTTTCCAAAGTGTTGCCTTAGGTTTTCTTCATACAAGAAATCTTTACGTTTTTCTATTGATGACTGTATCTTCTTGCGCAAGTTTTGCATCACCTGTGAGTTCTAACCATTGCTTGTACTGTAATATCCCTAAGATTTTGAACACGCAAAAGACATGATTATGTTCTGAAAATCTTAGAGAGTAAAATTGAAACATGTTAACCCTTGTCATGCTGAATAAGTTTTGGCTAAAAGTTTTCATCAAAATCAAAGGAAAAAAGTACTGAAATTACCAACTGTATGTCAATTTTTATATGAAAGACTAAATCTATTGACAATTGGTTTGAAAGAGAAAAACATGTGGTGTAGACTTACATCAGACTGCACATATGTGCAGGCTGATGTTTGTCTATAGCTCCTGCCAAAGCAGGAATATTCCGGGTTCGGCATGACAAGGGTTAATGGCTTCAAATGAGGCTTGGGGTAAGGCATACAGAGTGGTCAGTGCAAAACTATTATAAGTGCCTATAAATATATAGGAACTTATGATAGTTTTGCAATAACCCTTCAATACCTTGGAGGAACAGTTAGATCTGGATCTGAAATATTTCTCTCAGCATGTCTGTCTGAAAAACTTAGGGTGTATACGGTGTATTATTTATTGGTGTTATTCAGAGCTGATTGCATGGAAAACAGAGAATAATCAGAGGAATAATTGAGTGATTGGTCACACATATTGATTCGAGATATGCTTTCAATTATTTTCATTGGGACACATAAATTTAAGACAGGTTGAATTGGTAAATGTTGGTCAGATGACAGTTTTATGTTGTCTCTCTGGCTATAAAATATTGTTTGAAATGAAGAAATGACTGTTTGTATGCAATTTCTTCATTCTCTAGAATGTTTTGGCAAGATTTCTTCTTCAACCGACAAAAAATATATTCTGAGGGTACTAGTTAAAAATGAACATATACAGGGGAGATAACTAAGTGGTCTCCTTGGTATAATTGTGTGTGACAGATCACAGTATTTCATTTTTCTTATGGCTTGCTTATATCATAATTTATTATGCAGATTTATCTATGTAGAAGAGATGCTTGTACGAAATACTTTAGTCAGAAAAAATGTCAAGAAAAATTATGAGATAAGATTGAATATAACATTTATAATGCTCCATTAAAGGGTCTTTACCATGTATGAAAATTGACTGCTATACTTTTTTTACAAACTATAAATGTGAATTGCCTAAAAAGGGACCATTCATCTGGTTGTTTTCACAGAAACATTAAATAAAGGCTTCAGTACCGGTAAATCAGAGTTTGTAATTCAATTAAGAGATGAAAAGAACATTTCCTGAATTTGTTAAAGTATACAAGTAAAAATCTAAACACTTTTATGTATTTACAACATCAATTAAAAAAGTTAAAAGATTTTTGCCAGTTTTAGCTATTTTATTAGGGTACTATGCTTTTTATGGCACAAGAATACTCAATATGTGCACTTTCTTAACAGCAGCATTAAGGCTGTCACAGTGAAGGTAAACTGACTTACCATAAAATCTCTAATAGAACCCCAGGGTTCTAGTGGAATCACCGGCTTCCATTAGAAAGGGATGGGCTTTTTTTAGAGACTACTTTAGAAACCCATGGCTCTGTTCAAAACAGTTACAGCCTATTAACATATAGGAAATATCAACTGTTTCCTGATGAGCCTTCCATATTTGTTTATAGGGTGAAAAAGGCAATAAACCCCATAATCATTGGAAATAATTAATATTTGATTGAGGATAAGGTGCATTAACCCTCTTTTGATTTTTTAGTGACCTTGTTTTTTTTTTTGTATGGGCCTTTATTAGAGGCTTCAAGATTTTTGTAAAATCCTATCAAAAATGGTCGATTTTAATCTCTGAAAAGGGGGATGGGGTTTAGAGCATGGAGCACTATTAGAATTTTATGGTAGTCTACATTCAGAATCCATGCAGTACTAGTTTTGTCAGGATTGATGATGTCATTGGCTGATCATTTCTTACATTCCAGCTCATATTTTCAAGTTAAAAATATGTGGCCTAAGATTTCTATAACCTTTTTTCTGAGGTGTAATTTTGAAACAAACCTAAGATCTTGCTTGAAATCATAATAAGTTTCCCCTTGTTTTCCAAACTGCAAGCTACAACAATTTACATACACATAGCTAAACTTGCTGCTGCACTGCATGAAAAGCTAGAATTTTCTTTCTGATTTTTTTACCAACTTGAATACAAATTGCAATTATGATGGCGCTTTTAATGTCTGGCATTCTTCATGCAACATCAGTTGTCTGGAACCTATCAACAATTTCTTAAAATGACATATCATTTTAAAGCACTAGGCCAATTTTAGAAAAAAATGCAGAAATTTTCCTACAGTGAACCTTATGAAATGTCGAAAAGAATTAATGAGTAAAAAGTTTTGGTTGCTTTTGCAACAACATGAACATTTAGCAAAAGTGATATTCTTTCCAAATTATTTTAAGTCAGGGTCAAAATGGGATCAGAAAGGGGTCCAAAGGTCTTAGTCTTGCTCTAGAGGTCACAGTGTTGGCTCAATCCTTCTCAAACTTGCTTGGGATTTTTGTCTGGAATTAAGGAAGATCCCTCTTAAATTTGGTTGCAATCCACCATATGTCAAGGGAAAATAAACCTTATAGATGGGTGTCTTTTTACTACCAGAGATGTCACAGTTTTGGCTCTTTCTTAAACTTTTTCAGGATGTTTGTCTACCCCAATTTTGATTTTGTGATTTTGCTGGCGCTCCAATGCATGTCACGGAAAAAGGAACCTTATGAACAAATTTCTTGTTACCTCTCTAGAGGTCATAATTTAAGCTCGCTTTTTCTCAAACATGCTCAGGATGTTTGTCTGTTTATAAGAAAGGACTTTTTTGTTTTTGGGTGCATTCGGAGCTACGTCACTGGAAAAGGAGCCTTACAGACATTTTTTTGTGCAATTCTAGAGGTCACAACTTGGAGCCAATCTTTCTTAAACTTTTTGAAAATGTATGTAAGGTCATAGGGAAGGACCCTATTGATTTTGTCACAAGAAAAAGAAATCTGTGACAATTTCCTTATTATCATTCTAGAGGTCTTTCAACAAAACTTTTCTTATATTTGACCTTGAGACCTAGTTTTTGACCCAACCTTACCCAGCATTCATTTTGTGTAAGATTATTTCATGACAGTCAATATCATTTCATGTTTTTAGCTCATTTGCATAGTTCTTCCACTAGTGTAATAAAACCTCTGTATTATCAAAAATATTTAATGGTGTTATTTCACTTCCGTCACGTAGGTCATATTATAAAATGCATTAATCAACTGGCTATCACATTCAATGAGAGATTCTCTTGATTAGATAAGACTTGAGGATGAAGTTGATGCTGTACTAATATATGTTTCAGATTTCAAATGTAATTTTAATAATCACAAATATACACAAACCAGTGTTATAATGTCTTTCAAAGAGATCTTTGCTCGCTCAATGAATGAAAAATATGTAAATGATCAAATGGTTGGTTTAAAGTCAAATCCATTGCTATACAACCTGGAGAATACCTTTTTAGCTCACCTGAGCACGAAGTGCTCAAGGTGAGCTTTTGGGGTAACTTGATGTCCGTCGTCCGTCGTCCGTCGTGCGTTGTGCGTTGTGCGTCGTGCGTCGTCAACATTTACCTTGTGGACACTCTAGAGGCCATATTTTTAGCCCAATCAACCTGAAAATTGGTCAGAATGATTATCTTGATAAAATCTTGGACAAGTTCGAAATTGGGTCAAGTGGGGTCAAAAACTAGGTCACGGGGTCAAATCTTAGAAAAACCTTGTGGACACTCTAGAGGCTATATTTTTAGCCCAATCAACCTGAAAATTGGTCAGAATGATAATCTTGATGAAATCTCGGACAAGTTCGAAATTGGGTCAAGTGGGGTCAAAAACTAGGTCACAGGGTCAAATCTTAGAAAAACCTTGTGGACACTCTAGAGGCCATATTTTTAGCCCAATCAACCTGAAAATTGGTCAGAATGATTATCTTGATGAAATCTCAGACAAGTTCGAAATTGGGTCAAGTTGGGTCAAAAACTAGGTCACGGGGTCAAATCTTAGAAAAACCTTGTGGACACTCTAGAGGCCATATTTTAAGCCCAATCAACCTGAAAATTAGTCAGAATGATTATCTTGATGAAATCTCGGACAAGTTCGAAATTGGGTCAAGTGGGGTCAAAAACTAGGTCACAGGGTCAAAGCTTAGAAAAACCTTGTGGACACTCTAGAGGCCATATTTTTAGCCCAATCAACCTGAAAATTGGTCAGAATGATAATCTTGATGAAATCTCGGACAAGTTCGAAATTGGGTCAAGTGGGGTCAAAATCTAGGTCACGGGGTCAAATCTTAGAAAAACCTTGTGGACACTCTAGAGGCCATATTTTTAGCCCAATCAACCTGAAAATTGGTCAGAATGATTATCTTGATGAAATCTCGGACAAGATCGAAATTGGGTCAAGTGGGGTCAAAAACTAGGTCACAGGGTCAAATCTTAGAAAAACCTTGTGGACACTCTAGAGGCCATATTTTTAGCCCAATCAACCTGAAAATTGGTCAGAATGATTATCTTGATGAAATCTCGGACAAGTTCGAAATTGGGTCAAGTGGGGTCAAAAACTAGGTCACAGGGTCAAAGCTTAGAAAAACCTTGTCGACACTCTAGAGGCCATATTTTTAGCCCAATCAACCTGAAAATTGGTCAGAATGATTATCTTGATGATATCTCGGACAAGTTCGAAATTGGGTCAAGTGGGGTCAAAAACTAGGTCACGGGGTCAAAGCTTAGAAAAACCTTGTGGACACTCTAGAGGCCATATTTTTAGCCCAATCAACCTGAAAATAGGTCAGAATGATTATCTTGATGAAATCTCGGACAAGTTTGGAATTGGGTCAAGTGGGGTCAAAAACTAGGTCACAGGGTCAAATCTAAGAAAAACCTTGTCGACACTCTAGAGGCCATATTTTTGGCCCAATCAACCTGAAAATTGGTCAGAATGATTATCTTGATGAAATCTCGGACATGTTTGAAATTGGGTCAACTGGGGTCAAAATCTAGGTCACAGGGTCAAATCTAGAAAAAACCTTGTGGACACTTTAGAGGCCATATTTTAAGCCCAATCAACCTGAAAATTGGTCAGAATGATCATTTTGATGAAATCTCGGACAAGTTCGAAATTGGGTCATGTGGGGTCAAAAACTAGGTCAAGGGGTCAAATCTTAGAGAATCTTTGTGGACACTCTAGAGGCCATATTTTTAGCCCAATCAACCTGAAAATAGGTCAGAATGATAATCTTGATGAAATCTCGGACAAGTTCAAAATTGGGTCAAGTGGGGTCAAAAACTAGGTCAAGGGGTCAAATCTTAGAAAAACCTTGTGGACACCCTAGAGGCCATATTCTTTGCCCAATCAACCTGAAAATTGGTCAGAATGATTATCTTGATGAAATCTCGGACAAGTTTGGAATTGGGTCAAGTGGAGTCAAAAACTAGGTCATGGGGTCAAATCTTAGAAAAACATTTTAAGATTGTTAATTCAGGTGAGCGATTAAGGGCCACTATGGCCCTCTTGTTTGCCTTCAGATTAGAGAGGATTTGGTGGGAGGAGCTACATAAGCATGGCAAAGATGCATCATTCACAAAGGTCACTTACAGATTTCTAAAAACAAGGCTAATTTTTACTGGCCTGTTTGTTCTCTTGATGGCTGTTACTAGAATGATAACTCCCGTAAGTTTAAGTTATATTCAACCCCTAAATGTGCTCTGGATAGGTACTATATTTAGGATTACTTTGTCCTGTGTAACTCATAATCCCTTGACCTATTTGTAGAAGCAATTTTTATTGCATGGTGTCAGACAACTATCCTTTCCCATCCCTGCCCAATCCTTGCCAATATTATCTATAGACACCATCTGTGTAATTTGAAATTAGATTATCCGACATTAATTTTGACTTTATGTTCTTTCCTAAAAAAAAAAAGTTGAGTAGCTTATGCATTGTCTTAAGGTTCATGTAAAGTGTTTGAGACCCAATTTTAAGGGCGTTCATTTGCCAAGAAAAAGCAGTATGTCCAGGAATATTATATATCAAAATGAAGCTATTTATGAGCACAAGCAGTTGAAAAACATAGGACTGTTATAACTATAGCGGTATAGCCAAAACATTGTGGAAAAGGGTCATTTTGTACAGAACAAGCAACTGCATGACGGTTGGATAAAATTGGCTCATATTTTAACAAATTCTAGCCTAAAGTACCATCCAGGTAGTGCTACAACCATTGGTAAAAAAACTCAGCCCCAAAACGTAGTTATGCAAGCAATTTATTTTGACTTATTTTATAAACACATATGTCATATATGTCATTCTAATTTTGTAAACGTGTAGATCTTTTTAGGGTATGGTGTGTTATCACAACATAAATAGACATTAATTGTTTATATACCTGTAAGGTTGTTTAGCAATATATCAATTTCTATTTCACAGAATCATAAATATATAGTAATATTGTAGATCATTAAATTAAAAACAACTATAATTTGAAATAAATCGCAGAAAATATTTCACAATATTATGGTGTGATGTTGCACCATACCTTACATCTATTTTGAAAACAGACCAAACCGGTTTGACATGTATGTTGACAAAATAAATGGAAAATGATTGTTTCAAAAGAGCCTTTTGAGACTGAGTTTTATATCTGAGGTTGTAGCACTACCTGGATGGTACTTCAGACTGTACTTTGTCAAAATACGAGGCAATTTTATGCAACCGTCATGCAGTTGCTTGTTCTGCACAAAATGACCCTTTTCCACAATGTTTTGGCTATACCGCTATAGCTATGGCGGTCTTATGTTGCCTAACTGCTTGTGCTCACGAAAAGCTTCATTTTGATATATAATATACCTGGACATACTACTTTTTCTTGGCTAATGAAGTGTCCTAAATATTGGGTCTCAAACACTTTACATGAACCTTAACATTGTACAATTATAGGCATAAGCATGACTTGTATGACTTAGGACCATGTATCTCTTTTATTAAAGGTGTTTTATACCCATTTCTAAATAATTTTATTTCTTCCTTCTTTTCTTTTTAATCTTTCACTTTTATGAGTTCATTCTATTTCTTTCCTTTGTTGTTTAGATTGCCAGTTGTCTTGCTTTGTATGAATTACAAGTCATTTAGGTAAAATAATGATAATCTAATGTTTTGATTTACAATTTATTCAATCTGGTCTAGACTATGTTGATTGTAAAATCTCAAACTAGATTTCGAATTATCAGTCCTACTTGCTTATAGCCTAGACACAAAATTGAGTTTTAAAATTAGAAAAGTATCCAACACCAAATCATAAAGGATAAGATCAATTATCAAAAGTCATAAATTTGATTTGTCATTTCACATTTTAGAAAATTATTATAAATTAGAACTATGATAAAGATGAAACCTTTGAATAATGATTAATTTGAAATTAATACTTGAGTTTGTTTCATATAAGACAGGGTCATTTTATGTCCATATTCATAATGAAAATAGGAATTACATTTCTGGATCTATGTCTTCTTGTATAAAGATGAATGGATTAAGATTAAAATTAAAGCTAAGAAAGCATTGGACACAACTTTGGGTAATTCTTCCAACTTTTAAATTCACATGCTACTTCAGCCGAAAAAGTACAATTAGGTGGTGCAGAGTAAGATCAAACTGCACATATGTGCAGTATGATCTTAGTCTGTACTCCCTGCAAAAGTAGTATAATTCCAGATACAGTTGTAACAGTATGACAAAGATTAAGAATTGAATACTTTCACCAGTCTGAAGTGGATAATAAACTATATGCTATTTCTTTTGCAGGCGTTTGTGTTGAAGGAGTTACTCTCCTACCTTAAGAAGGGTAATATAGAAATAGGCTATGGTATAGCCTTGGTGGTGGCTATCAGTTTTACAGAGCTGTTTAGAGCGCTCTTCTTTGCTTTGGCTTGGCATTTCAACTACACCTCAGGTAGGTATATGATATTTATTTTATAACTATACAAATATCTGTGTGATAATATCCCATAAAATATTTTTAACAATATCACATGGATATTATTGGCAGAGCCTCGACAATTTTTCAGTTCCACCAACCGAGTTAGACATTTTTTTTCATACAATACACTAAGTATATATTATATATATATCAGGCCCAATTGCATTAAAAAAGTTTAGTGCTAACCTGGGGTTAACCATATGAATATAATTGTAAACCCCGAGGTTACCTCTAAACTTTTGTTATGCAATTGGGCTTGGTACTTTAAAAAGAAATTCTGGCCTTTTAATAAAAAAGAACTATCTGGAGACACTATAAAATTGATATGTGACCTGTCACACAAAAAGGGACCATATGGTTAGTGCATAAAGTGTCAACCCTAGTCAGGCTACTCATATTGCACAGCCTATCTAGAGTCAACACTTGAAGCATTTTGCTGCATTTTCTGAATCTAGAATGATCAATCTATCTCTCTGTATATGAATTTAGGAAAAACAACACATATATAAAGGTTGATCTTTTTCTCTACTTTCTGCCAAAGGAGGATAATTTCAGATTAAACATTAACAGGTTGAAGATATATTCAAGAAAACATAACAAAAAAAAATGAAAAGAAAAAATGAAAAGGAGGTGATTTGGTGTTATGTATAGGTAAGTATATTTCTTCTTTAAATATTTTGAATGCATATTGTTTTGTAGGGGGAAGACTTAAATATGTTGAATATTGTATTGTTTTACAGGAGTAAGACTGAGAGCAGCTGTGCAGACCTTACTGTTTAGAAAAATTCTGAAGTTGAGAAGTTTACAAGACAAGACAGTAGGGGAGGTTTGTATACATTATTTAGATTTGGCCATGTGACCAAATGACTAGATGAACCCATTCATTTATGTCTAACTTCAAGGTAGTGACCTTGTAATAGTTCTGCAACGTTTCAGAAGTAATGAACTGAAACAGTATTAACCAAGGTTTCCTAATGATTTTCATTAGGCAACCTCGGTCAAAATTTTGAAAGAGCATTAGTGCCGAAATATTTTGGAACTATTTCGGTTCCACTTTCTTAAGCCAGGCTTTTTTTAGGAAAGGGAAAATAACAGCAATCATTCTGTCTCTGATTTTGATGTATTTGCTATTGAGTTTGAAAACTATAGCATATACAGTAAAACTTGTGTTAAGCCACCACTAAGGGAACCAGCAAAACGTGGTCGTTTATGGGTATGGTCGCTTAATACAAAATATCATGATAAATATGAATGTTCATTTTGATAGAATTTATAGATTGTCGGTCAAGTCGTACTGAATCCTATGATGTTTGAACCCTGTAGAATTGTCTTATTGAGACAATTCTAATGGGCTCCAACATCATAAGATTCAATACTAACAATTTTTTATTGAGAATGTCCTCTTTTTCAGAGATTTTGCTTACATTGAAGGGACTTTTTACAGTGGTAGCTTTATAGAATTGGTCGCTTAATAGACGTGGTTGCTTGAGCAATATGGACTGTACATGTATAATCTTTCTGTAGTAGCAGGTGTTAGTATTTACAAGTTCTTTGTCAAATGGAACCAAAAACACTTTAACTAACACTATATTGAAAAGTAATGACAATATTACATTCATCAGGGCCTGAGGTTATAAAAACTTTTCTCATTCTCAATTCAAAGTTTTCTCGAATTTCAATTTGAGATTAAAGCTTTAATTCTGTTTTAATACTCATTTTAATGTATTAACATGAAAGATAATAAAAGATAATATTAATAAGTTGTTATAAATAACAACTTATTGATATTATCTTTTATTTTAATACATTTGTTTAGATTTAAAATTTGAGAAAATTCTCAGTTGAGCCTGAGAAAAGTATTATAACCTCAGGCTCTGGACAGGTAAATGTCATCTACTATGTGGGATAGCAGCTGGAGACTAAGAAAGGATATAATGGTAATACTGGTGGGAGACATACCAGGAATCCATTGAAAGGTTCTCCAGCCTGTGCAATTTGACTGAAAGTTTGATAAAATTGTTGTTAAATCGTGTTCAAACAAAAAAGTAATTTCATCATAAAAAATTGTAATTTCCAAAATTAAAAACAAAACCTTGCTTCATTGCAGATTGTAAATTTACTAAGTAATGATGGTCAGAGAATATTTGAAGCTGTTGCTATAGGCCCCATTATGTTACCAGGGCCCATCATGTTACTACTGGGAATCATCTATACCATCATCATGCTGGGTCCTTGGGCTGTAGTTGCCATGGGAACATTTATACTCTTCTATCCTTTTATGGTAAGTTTACTGACATGAACATTTTAAATGAATTTTAATTGAGAGGTTTTATGCAAAGAGATTGGTCAAGGATTCATAAGTAGATTTCGAGTTTATTTCATTATGTAATGCATCAAATGATGTCTTACTCATTTATTTTTAGCTCCACTGGCCGAAGGCCAGCGAGCTATTGTCATGGCGGAGTGTCCGTCGTGCGTCTGTGCGTAAACTTTTTCTTTAAACATCTTCTCCTCCCAAACCAATGGGCGGATTTTAACCAAACTTGGTAGAAATGGTCCTTGGGTGGCCCTCTTCTTAAATTGTTCAAAGAATTTTGATTGGCCCCCAAATATGGGTGTGGCAGGGCGTGGCATTTTTTTCACTTTGAAATCGTTAAAAATTTTCTCCTCCAAAACCATTGGGCCAATTTCAATGAAACTTGGAATGCATGTTCCTTGGGTGACCCTTTACTAAAATTGTTCAAGAAATTTTGATTGGCCTATAAATATCGGCGTGGCACGGCGGGGCTTATTTTGAGCCCGAAATCTTTGAACGACATCTCCTCCTGAACCACTGGGCCGATTTCAATGAAACTTTAACAGAATGTTCCTTTAGTGACCCTTTACTTAAATTGTTAAAGAAATTTTGATTGGTCCATAAATATGGGCGTGGCAGGGCGGGCCCTTTTTAGCTCACCTGAGCACGAAGTGCTCAAGGTGAGCTTTAGTGGTTAGGTGGATGTCCGTCGTCCGTCGTTCGTCGTCCGTCGTCCGTCGTGTGTCGTCCGTCGTGTGTCATCAACATTTACCTTGTATGCACTCTAGAGGCCACATTTTTTGCCCAATCAACCTGAAATTTGGTCAGAATGATTGTCTTGATAAAATCTCGGACAAGTTCGAAATTGGGTCAAGTGGGGTCAAAAACTAGGTCACAGGGTCAAATCTTAGAAAAACCTTGTATGCACTCTAGAGGCCATATTTTTTGCCCAATCAACCTGAAATTTAGCCTGAATGATTGTCTTGATAAAATCTCGGACAAGTCTGAAATTGGGTCAAGTGGGGTCAAAAACTAGGTCACAGGGTCAAATCTTAGAAAAACCTTGTATGCACTCTAGAAGCCATATTTTTTGCCCAATCAACCTGAAATTTGGTCAGAATGATTGTCTTGATGAAATCTTGGACAAGTTCGAAATTGGGTCAAGTGGGGTCAAAAACTAGGTCATGGGGTCAAATCTTAGAAAAACCTTGTATGCACTGTAGAGGCCATATTTATTGCCCAATCAACCTGAAATTTGGCCTGAATGATTGTCTTGTTAAAATCTCTGACAAGTTCAAAATTGGGTCAAGTGGGGTCAAAAACTAGGTCACAGGGTCAAATCTTAGAAAAACCTTGTATGCACTCTAGAAGCCATATTTATTGCCCAATCAACCTAATATTTGGTCAGAATGATTGTCTTGATAAAATCTCAGACAAGTTCAAAATTGGGTCAAGTTGGGTCAAAAATGAGGTCACGGGGTCAAATATTAGAAAAACCTTGTAGACAATCTAGAAGCCAAATTAATTGCCCAATCAACCTGAAATTTGGTCAGAATGATTGTCTTGATAAAATCTCGGACAAGTTCGAAATTGGGTCAAGTGGGGTCAAAAACTAGGTCACAGGGTCAAATCTTAGAAAAACCTTGTATGCACTCTAGAGGCCATATTTTCTGCCCAATCAACCTGAAATTTAGCCTGAATGATTGTCTTGATAAAATCTCGGACAAGTTCGAAATTGGGTCATGTGGGGTCAAAAACTAGGTCACAGGGTCAAATCTTAGAAAAACCTTGTATGCACTCTAGAAGCCATATTTATTGCCAAATCAACCTGAAATTTGGTCAGAATGATTGTCTTGATGAAATCTTGGACAAGTTCGAAATTGGGTCAAGTGGGGTCAAAAACTAGGTCATGGGGTCAAATCTTAGAAAAACCTTGTATGCACTGTAGAGGCCATATTTTTTGCCCAATCAACCTGAAATTTGGCCTGAATGATTGTCTTGTTAAAATCTCTGACAAGTTCAAAATTGGGTCAAGTGGGGTCAAAAACTAGGTCACAGGGTCAAATCTTAGAAAAACCTTGTATGCACTCTAGAAGCCATATTTATTGCCCAATCAACCTAATATTTGGTCAGAATGATTGTCTTGATAAAATCTCAGACAAGTTCAAAATTGGGTCAAGTTGGGTCAAAAATGAGGTCACGGGGTCAAATTTTAGAAAAACCTTGTAGACACTCTAGAAGCCATATTTATTGCCCAATCAACCTAATATTTGGTCAGAATGATTGTCTCGATAAAATCTCGGACAAGTTCAAAATTGGGTCAAGTTGGGTCAAAAATGAGGTCACGGGGTCAAATATTAGAAAAACCTTGTAGACACTCTAGAAGCCAAATTAATTGCCCAATCAACCTGAAATTTGGTCAGAATGATTGTCTTGATAAAATCTCAGACAAGTTCAAAATTGGGTCAAGTTGGGTCAAAAATGAGGTCACGGGGTCAAATATTAGAAAAACCTTGTAGACACTCTAGAAGCCATATTTATTGCCCAATCAACCTGAAATTTGGTCAGAATTCATTATCCTTTCTAAATCTACTTTAAACAATTTTTGACAGTTCATTCAGGTGAGCGATTTAGGGCCACTATGGCCCTCTTGTTTGAGCCCAAAATTTTTGAATGACATTTTCTCCTGAACCACTTAGCTGATTTCAATGAAACTCTATCAGAATGTTCCTTGAGTGTCTCTTTTCAAAAAATATTTGCTAAATTTTGAATGGCCCATAAATATGGACGCGGCAGGGTGGGGCTTATTTTGAGGCCAAAATCTATGAACGTTATCTCCTCCGGAACCACTCAGCCAATTTCAATGAAACTTTACTAGAATGTTTCTTGGGTGACTATTTACTTAAATTGTTCAAGAAATTTTGATTGGTCGATAAATATGGGCTTGGCAGGCAGGGCCTATTTTGAGCCCGAAATCTTTGAACATCTCCTTTTGAACCTTATGTTTTAATAAGATGGGTAAAGGGTTGCAGGTTCATTGTGATTGAGTATTTTGATGCAATATGGACCAGAACCAGTTAACCATTATTAAATAGGTCTTAGGAAATTTCGGAGTGTTAATGTATTCATTAGCTCCACTGGCCGAAAGGCCAGCGGGCTATTGTCATGGCGGGGTGTCCGTGTGTGTGTGCATCCGTGCGTGCGTCCGTCCGTAAACTTTTACTTTAAAAATCTTCTCCTCATAAAGTACTGGATGGATTCCAATCAAATTTCACAGGATGTTCCTTTGGTGACCCTCTATCAGATTCCTTCAAAGATATTTGATCAGTTGAAAATCATGGCTGTAGTGGGCGTGGCTTATTTCCATATATGGTAATAGGTGGCTTTTCTCAGAATCTAATTGATGGATTTAAACCAAACTTCACATGAATTATCCTTGAGGGACCCTCTATCAGCCTTCAAAAAATCAATGTGATCAGATGAAAAATATATATTTCATGGGCGCAGGTCATTTCTCTATATTTTATATAGTGAAAACTTTGAAAATCATTTTCTCAGAACCAAATTGATAGATATCAACCAAATTTTACATGAATGATACTTGAGTGACCCTTTATCAGTATAGCAAAAATTATTGTGATCGGATAAAAAATATATATTTTATGTGTGGAGGTCATTTCCCTATATGTTATATAGTGTAAACTTTGAAAATCATTTTCTCAGAACCTAATTGATAGATATCAACCAAATTTTACTAGATTGATTCTTTAGTAATCCTTTATCAGTCTATTAAAAAATATTGTGATCAGATAAAAAATATGTCTTTTATGGGCAGAGGTCATTTCTTCAGATAAGTTATATGGTGGAATATCCAATATAGGGTAAAACAAACTATCCTGAAAGGTTAAACAGATGGATTAGATATCATGGAAATTTTATTTCTGTGAAGTTGTATCAGTCTGCAAAAAAATATTTGATTAGATGAACAGCATACTTTTTTTTATTGGTAGAGGGTATTATAACATATAAAGTGAATATTTGATCACCCTTTTGGTGTCATCTCAATGATGAATTTTTCTAGACTTTTTAAATTTAATAGGTGTAATGATTATAGATTAGAAGGAACAAAACCTTTGTTGAAATTCAAATGTATAGAAACATTAGTTGAAATAAGTAGCCTGAGAATACCCGCTCAGAATTGGTGAGTTGAACAAAGGGTGAATCTGCACAGAGTGTAAAATGATGTTCTGACCTCTTGACATTCAGAGTGGGTTAGAAAGAGTTGAGTTTGCTGTACTCTAAGGCATTGGGCAGAATAAAATAAATATATTGGATTGAATATTTTACTTCTTACTATCATTAGTTAGAACTTTGTTTTGATGACAAACAATTGTGAAGTAACATCTTTTAGTAGTGTTTAACTAAAAGTGGAAAGATCTACAATCAAAGTTTTGCAGACAAAGTACCAGTATATTGTGCAGTAACATTCTGTTAGTGTTGAAATTCTTATTTTTGGATTTTAACAAAATTTCACTAGAATGATCCTTGGGTGACCCATTATCATACTGTACAAAATTATTGTGATTAAATGAAAATTATTTGTGTAACAGGTAGAGGTCAATTTTCAATGTTATTCACTGATCATGAGTTTTTTATGCAGAAATATTTCAGCATATGACCCTTATTTAATTGAAATAAACATTCACTCATTCATTCACCTCAATTCTCATTTAAACAGCTTTATCACCCTCTAATAGTCATTATCGGGCTATTCAGGCCTGTGGAGCGAATCAGGCGCTCAAGCGCCTCTAGTTTTAAAGAAAGCTTTATTTAATGAAAGTCTAAAGATTTTAAAGCCAGTGGAGCGATACAGGCCCTCTTGGGCCTCTTGTTTGACTTCTTATGTGTGATTCTAGGCATAAGTGGAATGTAAAATTCAAATTTAATGAAGAACATCAAAGGTATAGCTTATAACTGCAATGACACACTTTTAGAGAAATTGTCCTTAAAAAAGAAATAGAATAATAGTATGCGTTTTTATGTATGATAGTTTTATCTTTCATTTTGTGAACAACAAGAGTAATATTTTCACTCAAGGCTTAAATATTGATTTCAGATAGGTCCTCAGCCTTTAGCTGTGTCAAAGCTAGTCTAGTCAAAGCTTTTGCCAATCCACTAAAAACATATGCCATGTAGTTGCAACCATGTTGACTTACCAACCCGACTATATTTTCTTGTCCAGCCCTGCGTTCAGGATAACAAAACAGTGAAAAATGTTTGAAAATTATACTTCACTTTGCATGTAAGTGCATGTGCAAAGCAGGGTGTAATGTACAAATAGTTTACACTGTTTTGTCATCCTGAAAGCAAAGTAGGTTTTTGTCCATGTTGAAAATACTGACTGAGACTTGTGAAGTGTTTCAAGTGTTTGGCGATCTATTGCAACTTCAATATAATCTTTAAGAATTTCATTTACCAATCTTTGAATTACATGTTTAAGTTTTTTCAGCATCATGAAAGTAATCAAACCCGTATTTAAATTGTATGTGTCATTTTGTTAGATTAACCTGTGTGTGGTATTTCCAACAATTTGTCATGTGTATGAAGGGCCAACACTAACCAACCTTGACTGCAACGTGATACAATTAGGAGTTTGCCAGACTGTTTTAGGACACTTTGAGATCTTATCGTTCTCCAAAGCGCAAAGCGAAGACCCTGGTCAGACTGTGCAGATGCACAGGCTGGCCAGAGTCTTTGCTTGGCGCACATTTGAAATTTTGAAATGTCACGCACAGGCTCATTTAAATTATTGAACAGGACTACTGAATCATCACACGAGACATAATTTTGTCTGTTTCAGTTAATTGTGTCCAAACTGACCAACTACTTTAGACGTAAATGTATTGTTATCACAGATAAAAGGGTAGGTTTGTAGGTGCTTGTTTAACTCACTACCATTTACCAAAATCAAAAATTATTGTATGGAGAAAGGAAATAAGTTTTTGATAGAAATTGATTAAGTGAATTCCATGCTTGTCAGTTCAAATTCAAGCTTGTTTAGACTTTTTTGTTCCAAAAGAAAAAATAGATATTTCAAGCTTGTTTGATTTTTAAACTCTTCTTATGGTGAAAAAATTCCTACACTGGTTAGACTGCAGAGAAATGTTGATCTGTCAGGGATTGATACCTTTCATACTAAATTATGAATTTGGTAATTTTTGTTTCAATTTATTTTGCATATCCAGGGTTGACAGACATATTGGCGAGTTTATTTTTTACTAAAAAGAGAAACACTTGTTATTTATTCTTCTGTTATACAAAATTTAAGCCATATTCTTGATATCACTTGCTAGTATTAGCAAAAAATAAAACCCTGGCAAATCAAACTCTATTAACAGAAGGCTGTTTTGTCTGATATAGGTTCGAATGATGAATGAACTGCTGACCTGCATAAAACTAATCAAGATGTATGCCTGGGAAAAATCTTTTGCCAAGGCCATTGCAGGTAGTAACTTCCTTTGTAATAATAATATAAAGCCTTCAATCTCAATGAAGCTTGGCAGAACCATTTTGATTTAGCACTAATTGACTTACCCTTTGATTCTAATTTGAAAAAAGTAACTTACTATTGTTATAAAGTATTTCATGATTTCCAAACAGGATTTAGTGCATAAATTCAGCCTTTATAATCTGATCAGAGTCTTCACTTTGCTACAGACCTGTTTATAAATAATTTCTTTAATGCTTTTTGGTGGTTTATCAAGAAATACCGGTAGATTATCACTTGAAAATCTCACAGCAAAAGCAGTGAAATTATCAAAAACTTATAACCTGCTTTTGTTCATTTCATACTTTCTGACATCATCCATTCAGGGCAAAATAAGTGATGTCACAATGAACGTTGCATAGCAATAACACGCAAAATGACGTGCTTACGAAAATATGTCCTAGATATTTCAAATTTTGTCTCATTTTTGCATAAAAGAAATAGAAAAATCGTTTGTTTTCGAGTAAGATTGATAAATACTTCAGTTCTTGAACAACAAAAGCTATATTTTTACCACTGGTGAAAATATAGATTTTGTTGTTCACTCAATGAAATATAAATCGATCTTGCACTGAAACAAGCGATTATCCTCTATATCTTATGTTATGAGAGCATATTAGAATTGTCTCAATGAGACAATTCTGGTGGGTTTGAACATCATGGAAATCAGTACAACTTATCCGACAATCAATAAATGCTATCAAAATGACCTGTCGCATCTATCATAAGATGGTGTATTAAGCAACCATCCCTATAAGTGACTGCTATTTAGAGGTCCCCTAAAAGGTTGTTTAATACAAGTTTTAATGTACTTAACCCTTTGCTGTTTAATCCCTGCTTTTTACGTGTCTGTTATTTTATGATTGAGAAAACATTGTGAAAAAAGAAGAAATTGCTTCTAACAAGCAATTTCTTCTTTTTCCACACTATTTTCTACGCTACTGAATGGTTATTTTTAGCTCACCTGAGCATGAAGTGCTCAAGGTGAGCTTTTGGGATCGTAGAATGTCCGTCGTCAGTCGTGTGTCGTCCGTCGTCCACAATTTCTTTAAACATCTTCTCCTCCTAAACCAGTGGGCCAATCTTGATGAAACTTGGCAGGGATGTTCCTTGGGTCAAGCTCTACCAAAGTTGTTCAAATAAATGGAATCCACCCTTAACTTTCCCTTTACCCTTAACAAAAAGGGTGAAAATATGAAAATCTTTAAAAATCTTCTTCTCTGAAACCAGAAGGCAGACAGCTTTCATATTTGGTATGTAGCATCATCTAGTGGACCTCTACCAAGTTTGTTCACATCAAGACCCTGGGGTCATATTTGGGCTTTGCCTGGGCCCAACCCTTTTTTCATAGAATAAAAGAACAAAAATCTTTAAAAATCTTCTTCTCTGTAACCAGATGGCAGACAGCTTTAATATTTGGTGTGTAGCATCAACTAGTGGGCCTCTATCAAGTTTGTTCATATCAAAACCCTTGGGTCATATTTGGGCTTTGCACGGGTGCATCCCTTTATCTCGTATGAGCACGAAGGGTAAAAAAATGAAAACTTTCAAAATCTTCTTCTATGAAACCAGAAGGCAGACAGCTTTCATATTTGGTATGTAGCATCATCTAGTGGACCTCTACCAAGTTTGTTCATATCAAGACCCTGGGGTCATATTTGGGCTATGCCCGGGCTTAACCCTTTTTACATTGAATCAAAGAGCGAAAATCTTTAAAAATCTTCTTCTCTGTAACCAGATGGCAGTCAGCTTTAATATTTGGTATGTAGCATCACCTTGTGGGCCTCTACCAAGTTTGTTCATATAAAGACCCTGGGGTCGTATTTGGGCTTTGCACAGGTGCATCCCTTTATCTCTTATGAGCACAAAGGGTAAAAAAATGAAAACTTTCAAAAATCTTCTTCTATGAAACCAGAAGGCAGTCAGCTTTCATATTTGGTATGTAGCATCATCTAGTGGACCTCTACCAAGTTTGTTCATATCAAGACCCTGGGGTCATATTTGGGCTTTGCCCGGGCTTAACCCTTTTTACATAGAATTAAAAAGCGAAAATCTTTTAAAATCTTCTTTAATCGAAACCAGAGGGCACACTGCTTGCATTTGTGGTATGTAGCATCATCTCGTGGACCCCTTCCAAGTTTGTTCATATAAAGACCCTGGGGTCATATTTGGGCTCCACCCGGGAGCATCCCTTTCAGATCATCTGAGCATGATGGTATGCCATGGTATTGATCTTAGGCAATTATCTTCTTTTTGACATCTGCCTATCTAATTAATGTGATGTCCCAGGGGTCAAGGAGACTCAGGTGAGCGATCTAGGACCATCTTGGTCCTCTTGTTTAAATTAAATCCACTTTTAATTTTCGTCTACAAAACCTTTGAATTTGGACAGGTCCAAAATTTTGTAAAACAAGAAAGGGTTAAATTATAGTAATCTTCTTTTCTTATTGATTTAAGTACATTTTTCTGTATGACATCAATTATAGGATTTTGTGAGGAGATCTAATCTATTTTCTATCTACTTTGTGTCCATCATATTTTGCTTCAAAGAATAATCTGTTTTGGTCTTTTTGTTATTCCAGTTATTAGGGCAGATGAAAGAAGCATCTTGGAGAAAGGTGCCTATGTCCAGAGTATCAGTACATCAACAGCTCCCATGGTCCCTGTGATAGCATCAACCTTGACCTTTCTAGGGTTTGTCCTCACTGGAAATGACCTTACACCTGTCACTGTGAGTATGATTACTTTCCAACGGACCATTTTTCAAGAAAAAAAAGTTTGAAAATGAAATGTTGCCCTCATTTGTGTGTGTTTTCACATGCAATCCAGGGTAAATTTCTAGATGTTCTAAATTGTTTTTGCATCTTGAACACAGGAATGGTTTTTAGATTGCAAGTATTGGGAGCTAGGCAGGTGTGTGTCCATGCATCACATGTTAATTTTATCATGCCTCGATGAGAGCATTGACCTTGGCCTTTTGGGATGTGTCCTTACTGGGAATGATCTACCACCTGTAAAGTAGATGTAATAATTTTCTAACCATGATTTCTGAAAGAAATTCTGGTTTTCAGAAAAAAATTGACCGATGTGAGACCATGCCTTTAGACCAATACCACAGCAGAATGCTACAGATATTGAAAACCATTGTTTGTTTCGCACAAAGTTGGATGAGCAGCTCTGGCTAAAGTCTGATATTGCAGCTGTACTGACAGGTGGCTATTATTAAGTTTAACATGTGATGATTTATTTTGTTTTCAGCTCAAATTGTAGCTCAACTGTATACAATGTGTTTCTTAACACTATACAACCACCATAACTCATTTTATGCAACTCACCTCTTCACAAAGAAAAATTTAAGTTACAGATCCTAAAATCATTTAACCATGTGTGGTAAAGTCTTAATTTCTAGCATTGATAATATGTATATTTCCAGGCTTTTACCATCATTGCTGTCCTGAACTCATTACGTTTCACACTGGGTGTTTTACCATTTGCTGTGAAAGCTCTAGCTGACTCCTATGTCTCCTTTAAAAGAATCAAGGTAAGATGATAAGATCTGTTACCTGTCATTACGAAAAGGATCGACTTATTTTTGTGTGCATATACAAATAGTATAAACATCTGACTATGTGGATACAGGCGTCCAGATAAGAGGGGGTAAAACCAGTCTTAAATATCTATTTCACAATAAAACCCCATGTTGTGGGTACTCATTTGAATCATCTTGAGATGTTCCAAATGAGTGCCAACAAGATAGGATTTGAGTAAGGATTCATGAAATATTTTAATGTGAAAACCAAATTGCCCCCCCCCCTTCTATCTGTAGCTCTGTGGATTGGTAGTCTGATCAGAGTCTTTGCTTGACAAACACTTGTTGAACATAAAATCTTCAATTATTAACCATTTTGAATAGATAGAAATGATCTTTTATTCAGTATTGATCATTCTTGGTTGGTACTTCATACAGTTTTTAGCTCCACTGGCTGAAAGCCACTGGGGCTATTGTCATGGCATTGTGTCCGTCGTGCGTCCGTCTGTGCGTGCGTGCGTCCGGTCGTAAACTTTTCTTTAAAAATCTTCTCCTCAGAAACTACTGGATGGATTTCAACCAAACTTCACAGGAACGATCCTTGGGTGTCCCTCTTTCAAAGTTGTTCAAGAAATTTTGATCCAATGAAAAACATGGATTTAATGGGCGTGGCTAATTTCCAAATATGGTAAAAAGTGAGTTTTCTCAGATTCTAATCAATGGATACCAATTAAATTTTACATGAATGATCCTTGAGTGACCTTTCTTCAGTCTACAAAAAATTATTGTGATCGGATGGAAAATATGCATTTTATGGGCAGAGGTCAATTTTCTATATGTTATATAGTGGAAACTTTGAAAATCATTTTCTCAGAATATAATTGATGGATATCAACCAAATTTCACTGAAATTATCCTTGAGTGACCCTTTATCAGTCCACAAAAAATCATTGTGATCGGATGAAAAATATGCATTTTATGGGCAGAGGTCATTTCTCTATATATTATATAGTGGAAAATTTGCAAATCATTTTCTCAGAATCTTATTTTTGAATATCAACCAAATTTCACTGGTATGATCCTTGAGTGACCCTTTATCAGTGTACAGTATTAAAAATTATTTTGATTGGATGAAAAATATGTATTTTATGGGCAGAGGTCATTCCTCAATATGTTAAGTAGTGGAACCTATGAAAATCATTTTCTCAGAATGTAACTGATGGAATCCTTTTCAACATCAGTAGAAACCCAAGTATATAAAAATCTAGTCAAATCATTCATTTGCTTTTACAAGAATTTCATGCCTGTGGAGCGACTCAAGCCATTCATGGCTTTCTAGTTTGTCTCTAGCTTTGACACTTTAAAGCTTTAGTCCATGTATATAGAGAATAATAGGTCAGTGTCTTGAAATATTAATGTTAATATCTGGATGAGGTTGGGAGAATTAATTATGAAGAGGCTTCACAGAGTCATGATAATGTCTCAAGGCCTAGACAAGATAACATTGATATTTTAAGAATCTAACAAATTATTCTTTTTAACTGGAAATCATTTTTCAGTGCTTAGATTTTGTAAAATCTATAAAATCAAAGAAAGTCAGGTGAAAGTGGTACAGGGTAAGATTAAGAATAATATATTATGCAAATTGCTTCCAAAAATAGACTACCTGACATCATTTTTGGTTATCAGATAGCTGACATTAGGTCAATACAGGTTTCATTGCTGGATAACAAATGAAGTTATATTGAGAAAGAAACAGTTATAGTCCGTTTGACTTCTATATGGACCAACCTTTTCATCAATTACATAAAATTGCGTTTGAATGAAGGATTTGTATGTAGTAAAATCTTAATTTCAGCTTAATACCATTCCAAAAAATATTCTTTGAAAATAAAATGATTGCAAAATAATGATTTTGTCTATGTAGTTAATGTTAATATTTTCGCATTTTCCGTTCTTAAACACGAGGGGTGATGGAGGCTGTTTAATATTAAGAAAATGTTAACATATATAGTAAAAACACGTGGTTTTATACTAAACATTTGACAGATGAAATGTCCATTATTCCTTATTTGGACATGCTTATTAGCATATCGACGGTCATGTCATCTTAAACTAAAATATCACGTGATTTTTACCGTTATTACTCGCCTTCTCATCAAGTTTTCCTCCTGAAATTCCCATCTACTTCGTTTAATAATGTTTTTGATTGGTCTTTACGTGTAAATATAGGGTTCATCTCAGAATATATAAAAACAATAATCAACTATCTGGTCAAACGGTTTCTGATGAAAGAGAAAATATACACAGATTTGATATCCAACGGTAGCAAAAATCTTCGACAAATTTAATTATATTGAAATACTCGATTTTAAACTAAAATAATTCACTCAAAATCTTACACTTTTGACTCGGCCCCTATGCAAATCAGTACTATTTTTGGTTATACAATTCGCTGTTCCGTTTAATACAGTCACAAGTAGGTATGAAAGGCTGGAAGATAACATGTAGACGGACAGACAAAATCATTATTTTACATTCAAAAATTCTGATTAACAAAATTCGTCATGGTATAAGCTGGAAAATATGATATGTCAAGAAAAATATGCGTTTCATTAATCAATTTCTGAGATTTTCGGCGAAATGTTGGTCCATATAGAAGTCAAACGGACTATATATCACTTGCCTGTTGACTACTTTCTACCGAATGCAGCACTCATTCTTTCTGACTATATGTCTCCCACCAATGGGTTGATAATCCTAGACCTATGCGGGATAGCAGCTGGAGGCTAGGAAAGGAGGTAATGGTTGTACTGGTGTGATAAATACCAGGAATTTATAGCTAGGTGCTCCACCCAATACAATATGACTGCAAGATTGTTGAATGTGATGTCAGATTTAACTACTTTCAGGCTATTTTACTAATGGATGAAATGCAGCCTCACAACTGGGAGATATTTAATGATAAATATGCCATAGTGTTGAATAAAGCCACATTTAGATGGGATCTGACTCCCACAAGTAATGGGAACATGGATGGGAAAAGTGTTAAAACAAATGGGAGTAAAGGTTAGTGTAGCATAATCATAGAAACTATATTACTATATTACTGTACTCATCAATACTCAAATGGATGGAAAAAGTGTTAAAACGAATGGGAGTAAAGGTTTGTGTAGTATAATCATAGAAACTATATTACTATATTACTGTACTCATCAATACTCAAATGGATGGAAAAAGTGTTAAAACGAATGGGAGTAAAGGTTTGTGTAGTATAATCATAGAAACTATATTACTATATTACTGTACTCATCAATACTCAAATGGATGGAAAAAGTGTTAAAACGAATGGGAGTAAAGGTTTGTGTAGTATAATCATAGAAACTATATTACTTTTATACACTAAACTTGATAGGTCATTAATCTAGAAAAAGGTATTTTTCCTTTTTGTGCTAGAACTTGTCCTGTACTCAACAATACTCATGCTATGAATTTTTTTCTTTGCATTTCATAATATGTTTTTGTGCTGGGCTAAATTATATCTTTAAGAATGTAAATTAGATTAAGGTAGTGGACCTGTAATAGTTCCACAACATTTCGAACCACATATTCTTTCACAATGATAATCAAGGTTACCTTATGAAAATCATTACGAAAGCTCGGTTAACACTTTTAAAGTTCATTACTTCTGAGACGTTGCAAAACTATCATGGGTCTGCTTCCTTAAAGCTGGCCACATTCCTTGACCTGCTATATGGCAGCCTGTCTCAGATAATGAAACATTGCTTTTCTGCGAGATACATGCTCATATGGACAAAAGTGGATGAAAGGAAGTTGTTAGTGAATATCATAGTATTACTATTATAGCTTGAATAAATAAGGTATCCATCATAAAAAAAATTGTCTTCAATAAATGGTGTTATGTGATTGAGGTTTTTATTTCACTTGCTGTGAAAAATATACAGGGGTAGCATCAAACTCATGCATATAATGGTTCTATATATTCCTACTACTGATTTATAAACTTTGTTCCTTAAAAAATCTAAAGGTACCCTTTAATCACTTTTTATATCCCTGCATTGAATAGATTATGGGTAATTTGTTTTACAGCTGCCTGACTGTCAGTTTGTATGTAGAATTTAACCAAAGTCAAAGTCTTGAAACAATGTCAAGGTCATCTGTCAAGGTCAAAGTTTTGAATAATTTGGTGTTTCAGGGGCATTTGTTTTTTCACAAACACATCTTGTTCATTATTTTCTATGATCAATGGATTATTTATCTTGGCAGCTGTCCATAAGTCAGGGATGAATGGAAATGTAACCCAGGATGAACTGGAGCATCTCAAAGATTCAGAGCAAGCCAATCCTGAATCCACATTTATAGACACCCCAGCTCTACAAGATCTCACTTTCACATTAGAAAAGGTGAGGTTTATTTTTATGCCCTCACATCGATAGATTGGGGCCATATTTTTTAACTGTTGTCCATTTGTCTGTCATTCTGTCTGTCTGTTTGCAAAACTGAACCAAAATACTAAACATTGCCAATTACTTCAAAGCTATTCAAGATATAATTCTCATATTTGGTATGATGATAGATCTTGATGATGCACATCTATAGAGACCAAGGTTAAGGTCATGTGACAAGGTCATGTGTGAAGGTCAAAAGTCTAAAAAAAATGCCTCGAGTCATTCGTGTGTCACAAACACATCTTGTTCTGATTGTAGAAGATTTTGTCATTAAGTTGTACATCACAATCTAAAATAGATTAAGGGGTCAGTGCAAAACTATTGTAAGTGCCTGTAAATTTATATAAATTTGCTGATATGTACAATAGTTTTGCACTGACCCGTGGTGATTAAAATATTTTAGAAACAAAATCCTTTAATGAAAAAAGGTATGAAATTGAGGTATTTCATCAACAATCTCTATTTTGAACACAAGTTAGTAAATTTTGGTAGTTGAGTTGTAAAAATCATTATGTGTAAACTTTTCAACTTACCAGGTAAGTGTTAACCATTGTCATGCTGAACCTGGAATTTTCCTGATACGGCAGGAGGTGTAGGAAATGAACAGCCTACACTTAATAGCAGTCTGATGTTAGTATACACCCTGATTGGCAAAGAATTATGTTTAGACAAATTTTTCTATTGAAATATTGGCATACAATTTCTTTTTTGAAAGCCTTCAGCATTTTGCAATCATTATAATTTTGCAAAGATTTTTATTCAGCAATCAAGGGTTGAATTGATAGAAGTTTCAGCAGATATTATTAGCTGTATTATAATTGATAAAAATAAAAGTGTTGCTTTAAGAAAGATAAAAAAAACAAACATTGGTCTTAAACATGTTTCCCTTTTCTCATAATATTTTCTGTAGTAAATTTCCAATGGATCAAAATATATACATCTTTTCTTTTATATGAAAGAATGGGAAAATGATGTCACTCAAGATCACATGTTGTCAGAGAAAATGCAGAGAACAGGTTTATTTAGTGATTATTCACTCATTGGTGCGTGACAAATGTTGGGAGAGATATTAATTAAAGATGGATCATATAATTGACAGTCCAAAAAGCTACCAACTGTGCAATGGTTGTGGTCAATACTGCCAGTGATCCAGTACATGTTTGTGTGTATTCAGATTGTTTTAAGGTTGTTGTGTCATATGATGAAAAAAGGACCATTTTGTAACTCTTTAAAATGAATATTTGGATCCAGCAAAGGTCAAACAGGAGGTGGATTTACAATTACAGGTAGAAGGTAAAACAATCATTCTAGATTGTAACAAATTGTTATTTGCTGAAAATTTTTGACCCTTGTCAGCCTAGTTGCACAGTCTGACTAGAGTCGACACTTTACTCACTTTCAAGATGGTCTCTTTTCGCATGATGGGTAAGATTTGTAATTTTTACTTTTTACATTTTACAGGGTAAACTGGTTGGTATTTGTGGAAGCGTGGGGAGTGGAAAGTCATCTTTACTCTCTGCCGTTCTTGGAAGGGTAAACACTAGTTTGGATATTTGAACAATAATACAAAGCTCTACTTTCTTATAACTTCTCTGAATGTCAAATTTGGACACTATTTTACTATTTCCCTTTTTAATACCCCCATCTAAAGATGGAACGTAATATGTGATCAACAATAGCACCTGGGCGTCCGGTAAGCATCTACTTTTTATTCAGAGCATAACTTTGTTACCTTATGTCTAATTGACATTTGTTGTTTTTCATACATGGAGATCTAGCAGGTTAACAGGCCTATCTTGTGATAATTTACCACCTTGTTCAAAATTTTTAAAAGATCCAAATAGAGAAAGGTTGCAAACAACAATGAATAGAGGGTGAAGTTTTAAAAGACATTATCCTTTGTTATAGGAAACATGATGGAAAAAGAAGAAATTGTTCGTTACTTTTGCAATTTCTTTTTTGCAACATTATGTTCCCAAATATGAAATAACATGGACTTATAATCTTAGGACTGAACTAGGAATTAACAATTATATGATTAATACTTTGTGTTTATCTTTTTAATAATAAATTCTTTGTGTATATTATTTAAGCATCAGAGGTCCCTTTACCTTTTGTGTAAGTCAACAGATTTGATAGTGATAGCTAAAAAAAAAAAAAGAGCCAGTTTGTGACATTTCCAACAATTTGACATTGTAGTAAAGGACCAACATTAACTAGCCTAGACAGCCTCATAGTTTAATATTAAGATTTTCAGACTGTCTAAAGACACTTTGAGAACTTATCTGTTTACGAAACACAAAGTGAAGACTCTGGTCAGACTGTGCAGATACACAGGCTGGCCTGAGTCTTTGCTTGGTGCACATTGAAAATTGTTGGAAATGTCTAACATTGGCTTAATATGAAATTTTACTTGACATGTTAAAAATTTGAATTTTTTGCTCGGCTGTTTTTGGAGAAAACCGGAGGTATTGCTATAGCCTTCATGTCATCGTTGTTGTCATTGTCGTCGTGCCAAAACTTTGACATTTTGTGATATCTCTGGTTCTATTGAAAGCATTTACTTGAAACTTGGCACACATGTTCACCATCAAAAGAGCAATCTACACTATCAATGGGGATAACTCTAGATGCACTTTGAACAAATTATGCCCCTTTTTCAACTTAGACCATCAACCATCCAGCACTCAACAGCCGAGCGTAGTGTGTCATTCATGTGAATCTTGACATGTTTTGCGTGCCAAGTCATTTAAAAAAGATACCAGGCATTTTATATATGTTTTTTTTCAAAAAGACTTTCTACAATGGCAAAGCTGCAAAAGATCTGCAATAAGTAACTAAATAGTTCTATGAGTAATTTCAGCGTAATTACACATAATTATAGTAATAATGCAGTGAGTTTGACCTTTTTCCAATGTTAAGTGGCTTAGGGGAAAATACAGACAATGATAGAAAAGCGTGTTCTAAACCAGATAGAAGATCTCATGGTGCAGTATATGGAAAATAGACACTCGCCGACATTGTGTCTTTTTCCCATATACCACGACACTCATTTTCTATCCTATACGTATTCCAGATGAATATACAATCAGGGAAGATTGCAGTTAAAGGATCTATGGCGTATGTTACACAGCAGGCCTGGATTATGAATACAACTGTCAGAGAGAATATTCTGTTTGGACATGACTACGACAAGGACAGATACACAGCGACAGTTGAAGCCTGTGCTCTCTTGCAGGATTTCAGTGACTTTGTGGATGGTGATATGACAGAGGTTAACATGCCCTGTGTTCAGTATGTAAAAGCGTTATGCGAGCACTTTATGATGCTACCCTGCTTTGCATGTGCACATATGTGCAAAGCAGGGTATCATTTCGAAAGCACTTCGCTAGCATTTTCATCCTGAACACAATGCTTGTTTTGTATATTTATTTTGTTGAGCATCATTTGGATTATGTGAATGAAAGTTACAATTTTTGAAAATTAGAAGAATCAGAGGAAATTAAATTACATAGTAAAATCATACATTTCAGCAGGATCTAAATAATGTGAATAATGTGTTATTTAAGCTATTTTACGTTATCTTTCTTGACAAATTGAAAAAAATAGGCTTCAATCTGAGTGGTAGCCAAAAGCAGAGAATCAATCTGACTTGAGTCATCTACAGTAAAGTTGGTAAATGTATCCACCTTCTAGGTGACCCCTTCTGTCAGTAGATTATTTTTTGTCAGGAGCAAATCTGAAAAAGTGTGCAAGCTAGAATCATGAAACTTCACAGGTGGATAGATCTTATTGAGGAGAAGTGTAGTGCTCAAGAACCATAACTCTACTCATCCTATTTTGTAAGTTATTGCCCTTTGTAGATTGACAAAGAATAGGCCTTTGACCTGCTTTTGTCAGGGGGGGGGGGGCATAAATGTTTTACAATCATCTCTTGTTTAATTTAGTAAAACTATTGACAAAACTTTTATGAACAAAGCTTAGGAATCACATCATCATATTTTTAACATCTATTGGAGTTCAAAAGATTGTAAATATATTAAAATTTATTGTGAAGTTACAATATTTTGGTCACCACATGTAAGATATTTCTGATATTTTTCAGATTGGAGAAAGGGGCATTAATCTGAGCGGTGGTCAAAAGCAGAGAATAAGTCTGGCACGAGCCGTGTACAGTAATGCTGATATATACCTTCTGGACGACCCTCTGTCTGCAGTAGATATACATGTAGGACAACATATCTTTAAGGAGTGTATTCTTAAACAGCTAAAAGGAAAGACTGTGTTGTTTGTAACACATCAGCTACAGGTAAGACCATTATGGCTCCCCTGAATACATTGTGCTCCCTGTGATTTGACAACATCTGAGGGTATTGGGAACACCACTCGGCCAATCTCACGATCAACCTCAGATGTACATAGACAGGCTATTTCCAAAAATTACGGGAAAACCTCGGAAAAACTCGATAAGGTCAGTTAAAATGGTCTAAGCCCTCGAAGTGTGAGTGAAAACATTCGATGTTGCCAACGCTACTCGTTGGTTTGACTGGTTTGTCATTCTCAAACTGGCTGGTTTGTCATTCTCAAAAATTAAGATTTTTCAGCCATTATTTACTGTAGAAAATATAAATCTACAGTGCTAGTTTTTCTTACACTGTTTCCGCCTAACAAAATGCAGGATTTTGTTACATACCCATCCGCCTTACATACATCCGAGGTCTGTTGGAGTTTACGAAAATGGCCAAATAGTGTTCCAAATGCATCTGAGGGTTGCCAAAAAAATCCACAATATTGCACTGACGAAAAGCTACCATTTTTATGTTCTTAGATAAGGGACAGGTTAATGTTTGACAGACAAAAAAAATCATAACTCTTCAATGCTTTTCAGTGGTTTATCATGAAATAACAGTAGATTATCATTTAATAAACTCACTGCTTAACCAGAAAAATTATCAGAGACTTATTCCCTATTTTCCTTCATTTCACGCTATTTGTCTGAAAATGTTTGTCTGTTCATAACAAAGGTCCCCTTTAATTTTACTGAAATTCTAACTTTCCATTGCCAAAAAGGAGCTTAAGTTATTTTTTTTTTTGTTACCAGTTTGGAGGTCACACTTGCGGCTGAATTATTTGCAAAATTGATGAAAATATTTGTATTGATAGAATCAAGACATCCATCAAATTTGATGACATTTCATTAAATCTTGCAGGAATAGGGGCCTTTTTGACAACTCCTTTGTTGTGTAAAGTAAATAACTAAATTCCTACAGAATTAAAATCAATGTGATGGTTTTATGTTGGTAAAAGATGGAATGATAACTAATATTTAAACATAGTTAATGGAAGGAGATGATGAATATGCAAACCACATCAAGATGTATTTCCATGTTAGGAATATATATTCTTCTTTTCCCTACAGTATTTGAATCAGTGTGATACTGTTTTGTTTATAAAAGATGTAATGATCGCAGAATGATACATGAAGGAGATAATAAATATGCACACCTTGTTAAGATGCATTTATATTGAACAAATATATTTCCTTTCCCTACAGTATTTGAATCGATGTGACAGTGTGATGTTTATTAAAGATGGAATGATCACGGATACAGGAACTCATGCTCAATTAATGGAGGGAGATAATGAATATGCAAACCTCATTAAGATGTATTACACAAAGGAAGAAGAGGAAGACATGGATGAGACTGCGGGAAATGGTGAGATACTTATCTTATCTGGCTGAATTTGAGCTTAAACACTTATCCAAATGAGGTAAACTTTTTGTTGAAAGAAATTGGCAACATATGGGTCATTTAAACCAGACTTGCTTAAGTTTTCACCACTTTATTGCATTTGGAACATCATTTGGCCATTTCCATAAACTGCAACAGACCTGGGATGTGTATAAGGTGGATGGTATGTAACGAAATTGTGCATCTTGTTCGGCGGATACAGCATAAGAAAACTAGCGCAGAAACAACATGCGCTATGTTAGATTTTGTTTTTAGGTGAATTACGGCTGAAAAATCTTACTTTTTGAGAATGATTTTTCTGGAGGAATCATCTCAAAAATTAAGATTTATCAGTCATTATTTAATGATCTAAAGATATTTATTTAAGAATATGATGATTTCACGTCAGTGACTTAAACGAATAGAATTGGTGACGTTGAATGTTTCACTCAAAGTTTCAAAGGCTAACACTATTTTAACTTGCATGCACCATCAAGTTTTTTCCAAGGTTTTCCCGTAAGATTTATAAAAAGTTTGACAATGTACATCCGAGGTTGATTGTGAGATTGGCTGAGTAGTGTTCCGAATGCACTTTATTGGTGGTCAAGCAGGCAGTGTAGGCTTGGATCAGACTGCACTTTTATCATTCAACGAGAGATGAATCAATATTGCACTAAGTTTGTTGCTTGGATAATGTTTGAAGGGCCATTTCATGAAATATTATAAAAAAAAGGAACAATATTTATTAAAAAAACAGCAGCGCCTACACGTGCCTAAGCTGGTGTTTTTAGTGCTGGATGGTGAAAAAAATATAAGTAAAAAGGGGGCATAATTTGTTCAAAATGCTTTTAGTTTTATCCCCCATGATAGTATTATGTTGCTCTTTTGATGGTGAACATGTGTGCCAAGTTTCAAGTGAATGCCTGCATTAGAACTGGAGATAACACAAAATGTCAAAGTTTTCACATGACGACCTCAAAAAGATGGAGACTACGACATCAACACCAAGGCTATTTACTCAAGGTTTTCTATGAAAAGAGTAGAGCTTAAAATCCTTTTCAATATACTTACTTGTGATACACCACCAAAATTGGAAGAATATTGGTATCTTCTTCATCCACTGTATGTTTATCAGGATGTCAGTCCTTAAGTTCACATCTTTAGTACTCAACTCCTACTACAGTTATTAACGCATTTGGATGAAAATTTTACAGAATATTTCTTGTCACCTGACCTTACGTTTGGTGATTTTTTGCTGGGATGTTATTTCGGGTTCTTTTTTTATGACTTTGGCACTTTTGTTACAGTTGCTACTACAAGCAGAACTATATTCTATATATACTAATATTCATAGAAGTTGAACTAGATTGTCATTGCGTGATAAATTGGTTTTTAAGTGCATGTCAAAATAATTTTTTATTGTTTGAATGGGGTTTTACACCGTTTTTAACAATCTTTCAGTAATATCACTGCTGCTGGATTGCCTAACAATGGTTTCCTGGTATTTCTCACACCTGTACAATCATTTCATCCTTTCCTAGCCTCCAGCTGCTATCTCACATAGGTCTATGATTATCAACCAATTGGTGGGAGACAAAAAGTCGGATAGGATGAGTGCCTCCGTTGGGCATCGAACTTGAGCTTGAGACCTCTAGATTGACACCAACTTGCTATGACATTGGCTGCATGTCAAAATAAGGAACTTTGCATTAATGGGTTAATTTATAACTATATTTTTTCCAGATGGATCAAACTCTCCACTCCTGCGTCAGTTTTCAAGAGATCGTCCTGATTTGATGAGACAGCGTACACTATCTAGTGGTTCACAAGGGAAGAGAGATCCTCTCAGACAGATGAGTGTTATGTCAAATAGAACTATGAGTGTGGAAGAAGAGAAACCTAAACAGGCTGGTGAGTAACTTATCAGGGATGTGGAAATACAGATTATCTCCACTTGTCTCTGGACTAGTAAAGGCCAATTTCTAAATTGTCCAGGATAAATATGAACTTGTCTACAAAAAAGTGGATAGATAAATATTGACAAACATTGATTTTAATGAAGAAAATGCTGTATTCCATTACAAACAATGTTTTCTATTCTTTGATACAAATATAGTGTGACTAATCTCCTAGATCTATTTAGTCCTGCTCCAAGGTTTGCCTTGGTATTTACTTATCCATTGACAATTGACCTTGGAAAATGTACTTGTCAGTAGGTACAACAGCCCGTGTAAACACTCCTGCCTTGAACCATAACCCTTATCCTGCTGAATTTAAAGTTGTATCAAACGAATAATCTATTTAAGGGGCATTTCATCAGTCTGTCTTCAATTTTTGAAAAAATATTTTAAATAAAAGTAGCAACTGTAGGCTAAGATCAAATTGAGCAGACAGGGTAGTCGAAGAACACTGATTATCATAAATATCTCTGTAAATATTTCTGTAAATACCCTAAAATTTTGGATGAAATTAAAAAAAAACAAACAATTACATGTATTGTTCTAAAATTCTTAAAGAATAAAATCAAAACATTTTAATGTGTTCAAATGAGGCTTTATGACAGACACATTTAAGAACCATGGCTTGTTTTACTAAACATCTTACGATCGTAAGTAAAAAATTAAGGTTGCTTCTACAGTAGTAACTAAATTGGTAATTTTGCCATGTATCATCTCAAGATGATCCCAATTAGTTAATTCAAGCAAGGCAGAATCAAACAATGAATGAAAACAACAGGTAGGATTTGTGATTTTGACTTACGATTATGTTTTTCGTAAGAAGTTTAGTAAAACGGGTCTCTGGTTGCACTACTTAAGGGGTAGTTTAATCTGGTTTGTTAGGGCCTGTCTTACCCAATGTTTAGGGTCATATAATCATACATTTTTAAAAAGAAAGACAGTTCATTCGATTGATTGACGTTTTATGCTGCTTTCATATGTGGCTTGATGATAGATCTCAATGATATGCATCTGCTGTTTTTAAGTTGAAGGCCATGTGACAAGGTCATCTGTCAATGTCAAACTTAGGAAAATTTGCTGTTTCAGAGGCATTTCTCTTCCACAAATACAACTTGTTAGTTCATCTACAATGCTGTTTTCTTTATTTGTGACCAGTCACCTGAAAAGGAACCATCTGGAAACTTCTTGAAATAAATATTTGATAAAGAGATTGATTCTAGAACAGGACAACCAGAGGTCGTATTTCAATAATTCTTTCATAGTATGGTAGATTGATTATTCTAGATTCAGAAAATTAGTAAAGTGGGAAAAAGTTTCAACCCTAGTCAGTCTGCGCAATCCGTGAAGTCTGACATGGTTCGATACTGTAGGCACTTCCCAGATGGTCCCTTTTAGCATGATGGGTCACATTTATGTTGTGTAGTTAATCATTACAGGTAAATTGATTGTGGCAGAAGAGAAGAAGGAGGGCCGTGTAGGCTGGCCTGTATACAGTGCGTATATGAAAGCAGCAGGCGGATACTTTGTGTCAATATTCGTCATCTTTATGTTCTTCCTGACAATTGCAGCACAGGCCTTCACCAACTGGTGGTTATCCTACTGGCTAGATCAGGGTAGTGGGGTGAGTCTAGTAATTTGTGGATCTCTAGGGTTCTGTGACTGCCTTTGTGGCCTAAAGGTATGGGTACTGACAGTGTCCTGTGATCCCAGGGATCCAAAATTATAATATGACCTACGTCGCGGGAGTGAAATAACCCCTTTGAATATTTTTGATATTACACAGGTGTTATTACACTAGTGAAATAACTATGCAAATGAGCTCAAAGCGAATAGCAACGCTATTTTGTAACCACAAAAATGACGTCATAATGTTCATATTGTGATGTCAGTTTTAACCGATGTTATTAGTTTCATGGAAAAATAAAATGCTGAATTTCAAGGAATTCGACAATTTTTTCGCAAAAAATTGGGTCATATTATAAAAAGAATATAAAATTTGTGCTCATAAAATACCGAATTTATTAAACTTGTCATCTAAAACAGATAAAAACTCGGCGCAGCCTCGTTTTTAACTGTTTATAGATGACTCGTTCAATGAATTCGGTATTCAATGACCACTCATTCAATATCCTCTATATATTAAGAGGGGTCCCATTTCTTCAGGGCAATGGATTCTGTCAGGATACTATAATATTGTAGATTTTAGATGCTTTTTGAATCCACATCCAAATTTCATAAGGCAGGGTTCTATCTTCACTTTGTTCCATACTTTAACGTTAAAACACTCATCTTTGCTTTAAGTGGGTTGAGTCTACTAATTTGTGGATTGTTTGCCTATCATTTTGCCGTCATTTTGACACACCTTCGCAGACTTGACAACATCATTTTATATCATCATCAAAACATCAATCATCTGTGGAATAAAATGATGGCCATGAATTTGATAAAAAAAAAAAAAAAAAAAAAAAAAAATCAGTAGTAGGCCAACTAGACATTGCAATTCAAGCTGTAGTTATTATGTTAAATTTCCCATCCTCAAATAATATTCAAACAAAATTATGGAAAACGACTATGATCAACAGTCAATCCATTATAAATAGGATGTTTTGATTGGTTGATCTATAATTTGACTGACAGCAGCAATTCAATAATTATTTTCTTGTGACCAAATAGTCTGATATCTCTTATAGTGGTACCTATTAAACCGCAATGGTAATACACCTAACTTGAAAGTTAATGTTTTTCACACAATAACTGAATCAACTTAGCCTATTTGAAAACAATTTAGTCAAAATTATCAAATTTCATGTATGCATGTAATTGTAATTGATTATACATCAGAGGTCATTTGACATGATTAAACATTTTTTAACCAAATATATTCCTAGTCCTTAAATTCTTTTTTCCTGTGAACAAAGTATCCATATGAATATGACTTAAATTACAATGTTTTTCTAATTATAAAATTATTGTTGTTGTATTTGAGAGTATAAATTCTATTGTTTTTCAAATTTCAGAATACAACAATAACTGTTGGTAATGAGACAATGATCAGTCAGCGTATAAATGATAATCCTGATCTACACTTTTATACCACAATATATGCAGCTAGTATAGGAGTTATGGTGGTCTTGTCTGTTATAAGGGCATTTGTCTTTATGAAGGTGAGTTAATTCAATAAGTAAGTTCATTCTTTGTAGTAAATATCTTTTGTCATCCCAATGAACTAAATTAACCAAAACTGATACCAAAGTCAAGGTCATGTGACAATTTCAAGGTCATCTGTCAAGGCCAGAGAAAGCCAAAGTCAAGGTCATGTGACAATTTCAAGGTCATCTGTCAAGGCCAGGGAAAGCCAAACAACTGCTTGAAGTTAAGTCTGCTTTATGTGAGAAAAACTAGTTGTCAATATGACATGTTTAGTGTATGTCCAAAGAATGTCAGTACATCTGACCATAACTTCTATATTCATGATCAATTTTAAAGTGGTATTGCAAAATTATGCATTATCATTAGTTAAGTTGCCATTTAAAACAAATTTTAAGATAGCCCCAAGGGCAATGTCGAAGCTCATTGCCAAATTTCGTGAATGAGACTGTCCTAGCATAGTTCCTACATTTTATTAATGGATTTGAAAATTACTTTTTACAAATCAATGACTCAGTGCAAAACTGTATGTTTATAGGCAGTTAAAACTGTATGGTGCAGAGCAATCAAAATGTCTCCAATCATAGGTACTTTTTGAATAATATTTCAAAAAACGTCACAGTCACAGGTCAAGGTAAAAAAGTTTCCCTATACATGGAGCATATCCCTTACATTTATTGATGGATTCCAAAATAATTGGACACAATTATTATTCTTCAAAGTGAGTAGATATGTCATTTGAAAGAAATTTTCATAAAGCTGGAAGGGGAAGATCAAAGATCACATGTCTAAAAAAGAATACCTTTAAGGTAGTCAACCCGTAATAGTTCTGCAACATTTCAGAACACATGATCTTTCGAAATGTTGAGTGAGGTTTCCTAATGAAAGTCATTAGGAAACATCGGTTAACACTGTTAAAGTTCATTACTTCTGAGACATTGCGGAACTATTACAGGTCCACTACCTTAATTACTATTTTTTGGCCACATTATTTGAAAAAAGACAAAGTCTTTTCAAATTTTATCACCTTTGAATTATTCTTTGAAACGTTTATCAATAAAGACCTGTTTAAAAAGTTTAAGTTGGGTTAATTGTCTGTTTCTGTGCCAGGCACATTCAACCAACTTCACACATCAAAAGTTGTTTGATACAATTTAATGGGTTATGGTATCTATCATTTCTGTAATATCCTGAAATATCTTACAGGTAACACTGAAGGCCTCCAGTAATATGCATAACACAATATTCTCCAAGATGTTAACATCACCTATGGAGTTCTTTGACACTACACCAGTGGGGCGTATTATAAACAGGTTCTCAGGCGATCTAGATGAAAGTAAGCTTTGAACTGTTTGTTATTGCTCGAGTCAGACTTTTTGAATTACTGAATGCCTTTAGATCTACCTTATCTGCTGTGTTTAAGTAAAATCTTTTTGATCATAGTTAGAAAAAAACAGTCATCAAAGATCAGTCATCAAGAAATAACAGGGATCATTAGCAAAAAACTCTTACTTTCTTTTGAAAATGTTACTACATCTTCATAACTACAGCATCCCTCAATGAGCACATAAAATTGAACAACATTGTGGCTGAAAGCATTTTCATGTCATTGACTGTGACATTGTCAATGTCATACATGAGACTGTGCTTGACATTTTCAACAATTTCGCATGTACTAAAAGTAAAGCCTCTGACCAGCCTGTGCATCCACACAGTCTGACCAGAGTCTTCACTTTGTTCTGCCTAAATAGATAGGGTCTTTGTCCTTCTTCAGGCCATGGGTAAATATTCTTGCTATATTTGGTGGTTGCCATCAGGCACACATAATATTTTTGGAAATATCACGCACAAGCTCATATAAAATATAATTAAGTGAACATGTAATATATAGTAGCTGTTATATCACCCTAAGTTCTGCTTGCATTGATACCTTGAAAAAATTATATATTACATTGATGTTAGATTGCCCAGTACCAGTGAAATGTTTATACAGAATTCATTCCTTATACTGTTTGCCCTGGCTATGATAGCCTATGTATCACCATGGTTTCTGTTAGCATTGTGACTTGAAATAATCATATTTTAATTCTCAGTTGATGTTAGATTGCCCAGTACCAGTGAAATGTTTATACAGAACTCATTCCTTATTTTATTTGCCCTTGCTATGATAGCCTATGTATCACCATGGTTTCTGTTTGCATTGATATCATGTTATAATTGTATTTTTCAGTTGATGTTAGATTGCCGAGTACCAGTGAAATGTTTATACAGAATTCATTCCTTATTTTATTTGCCCTGGCTATGATAGCTTATGTATCACCTTGGTTTCTGTTTGCATTGATACCATTAATCATCTGCTTCATTGTGCTCAACAAGATATTCACATCAGGGGTAAGATACTCGGTTAAATTCAAAATTAATTCTTTAGTGCTTTAACAGTAGATTAACACTTGATAATTTCACCACAAAAGCAGTGAAATTATCAAAAACTTATAACCTGCTTTTGTGCATTTCATCCTTTCTGATGTCATCTATGCGGGGCAAAATAAGTGATGTCACAATGAACATTGCATAGCAATCACGAGCAAAATGACGCGCTTTACCAATATATGTCCTAGGAATTTCACATTTTGTCTCATTTTTGCAATAAAGGAAAAGTATAATCCTTTGTTTTTAGAGTAAGATAGATTAATATTTCAATGAGTGAACAACTAAAGCTTTATTTTGGTTCCACCACGTGTGAAAATATAGCATTTGTTGTTCACTCAATGAATATAAATCGATCTTACACTTAAACAAAAGATTATCCTCTATATAGTTACAAGGGTTGAATTGCCAACAAAGGTAATGTTTGCTTATGTGAAATAATGTGCATTTTACAGACAGTTGACTTAGTTATTGACTATCACTTATTGGATTTACATACCCCAACAGAGATTAGCAATAGGAGATTTGTTATGATTTGTGGCATTACATGTGTGAGAAATACTAAATATTCATAGTGAGGTGCTCAAGTTACTTTGGTATAGCTATAATACTGTTGTAAGGGGTATTAAATTCAATGCAAATAATTACTTGCAGCTCTTTTGTATTAACTATACCTTGCTATATTGAATCAAGATTGTTTTATACTAGAAATAAATGTTTGATGTGACTGAACACAATTGACTGATTGCAAAAAGGAGCAAGTGTCCAACCCTCATTTGTATAAAAAAGATGACAGAGTAACTCAAACTTGATTAAAATTTAATCATGTAAATTTTTGTAGGTGCGTGAGTTAATGCGTATGAATGCCATGACCAAATCACCTATAATTAGCCATGTGACCGCCTCCGTCCAGGGAATTAGTACAATTCATGCTTATGATAGAACTAACCAATTCCAGGATAAGTAAGCTGGTTTTTCTCCTAATTGTATACTAATAGTAATCTCATTATTGCAGATGCATGCATTGTTATGGTATTTAGGTTCTTAAATCAATGTTACAAAAGGTATTACAGTCTAACCTGTCTTAACCCTTTGCTGTTTAATCCCTGCTTTTTACGTGTCTGTGATTTTATGATTGAGAAAACATTGTGAAAAAAGAAGAAATTGCTTCTGACAAGCAATTTCTTCTTTTTCCACACTATTTTCTACCCTAGTGACTGATTATTTTTCAAATAAAATCCACTTTTAATTTTTGGCTGCAAAACCTTTGAATTTGGACAGGTCCAAAATTTTGTAAAACAGGAAAGGGTTAAGCAAGCGGTCAAGGGATATGCCAAAATCGCTTGCTTAAGACAGGTGCTTGCTTAATACAGGTCGACCTGATATCAGGGGGGGAGGGGGGTAAATGGTACATCATCATAGTTTTGATCAAGGAAAAGGCACAGAGAATGAAAAAACAACTTTTGGTTATATTCAAAAAAGATATACATCTTATTTCTCCACTAAACGGTGACATTTATCTTAAGATTGTGAAAAATGTCTTCTTTTTTTTCTCAATCTCCAATGACCAATTAAAACAATAGCCAAAATATTAATATTAATGATTCTATTCAATCGTCGGAAGGCAATTCCACAAATTTATCACCAATTATCCGCTACATTCAAAAGCAAAAGCCCTCTCTGAAACAAAATCTATAATTGCCAATCAAAATTTGAAAAGAATCAGTCCTCATCAAGCAGTCAAGTTTCTTTACCCATTACAGACATAAAAACTGCATTTTTTACCCCAAATGTTTTTGGCTGAATTAAATACAAAAGCCAACCTTTGAATAAAGTTTTAACAGTACTTTCGATCTCTACTCCACTAAAAAATAAATCAAGAAATTTCTGAACCAAATTTCTGAAAACGGTTTGTGTACAATGTCAATTTTATGAATATTAATTGTTTTCAAAGAAACTTCAATGTTTGTCACCACGTGTTAACCTTTAACACGTTTCTTTGTGTATGTATAATTGATTTATGACACTTGAATAGATAACTCGAAAAACAAAAGTTGACTGTAAGAATCACGAACCCTTGAAAATCACTATAGTCTTTTGACTGGCAAAAATCTTTAATTGGCCGCGGGTATAACTGCGATAATTGCCCTTTATTATTTGAGTGGCCGCAAATCTCAGGTTTTATGAATGATTGGACATGAATTTAGCGGCCGTTGCATGCGTTTCACAGGTGCTTGTTGAATACAGGTTAAATTTAGAGTATATCAGTTCGGGGGGGACATTGAACTGCACATTGAAGACAGGTGCACGCTGAATAGAAGACCAGGTTTGACTGTATCTACATATATGACATTTAGTAAAGTTCTAGTTTTGAAACAAGTTTTATGGAACTTCTTTTTTCGCAATCATGTAAAATAGTTGCATTTTCAAAATTGTATTCATGGAGAAATAAACAAATCTTCAATCTATGCACAAAACTTAAACCTTCACAGATCATTCTATTACTAGCCATTATGGTACTTTATAATATGACCTACAGTGTGGGAGTGAAATCATCACATTGAATAATTTTTAGGCTTAACATATGTTGTTAAACTAGTGGAATAACTGTGCAAATGAACTTTTAGCAATGTTATATTTTTGTAATGAAAATGACTTCATAATGCATTTGGTGACGTCAATTCCCAAACAGCATTAAATGTTTTGCCAAATAACTTGAATACACAAATTTCTAGAATTTCCTCAATTCAACACATAAACTCTAGTCATATTTTAAAAAGAATATCAAATTTGTGCTCATTTTATAGCTAATTAATTAAACATGTCTTCTAAAACAGATTAAAACTCGGCACAGCTTTGTTTTTTAGCTCCACTGGCTACCGAGCTATTGTCATGGCGGAGTGTCCGTCGTGCGTCCATGCGTCCGTCTGTGCGTAAACTTTTTCTTTAAACATCTTCTCTTCCCAAACCAATGGGTGGATTTTAACCAAACTTGGTAGAAATGATCCTTTGGTGGCCCTCTTCTTAAATTGTTCAAAGAATTTTGATTGGCCCCCCAAATATGGGCGTGGCAGGGTGTGGCATTTTTTCACTTTGAAATCTTTAAAAATCTTCTCCTCCCAAACCATTTGGCCAATTTTAATGAAACTAGGCATGGATGTTCCTTGGGTGACCTTTACTTAAATTGTTCAAGAAATTTTGATTGGCCCATGAATATGGGCGTGGCAGGGCGGGGCTTATTTTGAGCCCGAAATCTTTGAACGACATCTCCTCCTGAACCACTGGGCCGATTTCAATGAAACTTTAACAGAATGATTCTTGGTTGACCCTTTGCTTAAATTGATCAAGAAATTTTGATTGGTCGTTATATATGGGCGTGGCAGGGCAGGGCCTATTTGAGCCCAAAATTTTCGAATGACATTTTCTCCTGAACCACTTGGCTGATTTCAATGAAACTTTACCAGAATGTTCCTTGAGTGTCTCTTCAAAAACTATATGCTAAATTTTGATTGGCCCATAAATTTGGGTGTGGCAGGGTGGGGCTTTTTTGAGGCCGAAATCTTTGAACGATTTCTCCTCCGGAACCACTCAGCCGATTTCAATGAAACTTTACCAGAATGTTTCTTTGGTGACTATTTACTTAAATTGTTCAAGAAATTTTGATTGGTCCATAAATATGGGCATGGCAGGCCCGAAAGCCTGAAATCTTTGAACGACATCTTCTGAACCTTATGTTTTAATAAGATGGGTAAAGGGTTGCAGGTTCATTGTGATTGAGTAGTTTGGTGCAATATGGACCAGAACCAGTTAATCATTATTAAATAGGTCTTAGGAGATTTCGGAGTGTTAATGTATTCATTTAAAGTAAGCTTTATTTAACGAAAGTCTAAAGATTTTAAAGCCAGTGGAGCGATACAGGCCCTCTTGGGCCTCTTGTTTCTGTTTATAGGTTATTAGTTTTATAAACCTCTCGTTCATTATCCTCTATGTTAGCCAATAAAACTTATTCTTATTTTGCAGATTTGAAGATCTAATGGACAAGAACTCCAATTATTTCTACCTCTTTTACTGTTCCAATCGATGGTTAGCGTTCCGTCTAGATCTAATGAGTTCTGCCGTAATAGGTATAACAGGGATGTGCATTATTCTGACATATGACCAGCTCACTCCGGCCATGGCGGGTCTTGCCCTGTCTTTCTCTATTCAGGTAATGTTTCAAAATGATACAGAATTGATATTATTGTCAATGATATTGGAACAATGTAATGATCATTTTTAGCTCACCTGAGCACAACATGCTCAAGGGGAGCTATTAGGATCACCCTGAGTCCGTCTTGAGTCGTCCGTTGTGCGTCATGCGTCGTCAGCAATTAAGAAAAACTTCTTCTCCTGAACCACTTGGCCGATTTTAATGAACTTTGCCAGAATGTTCCTTGGGTGACCCTCTTTGAAAATTGTTTGCAAAATTCTGATTGGCCCATAAATATGGGCGTGGCAGGGTGAGGCATTTTTTCAATTTGAAATCTTTGAACGACATCATCTCCTGAACCACTGGGCCAATTTCAATGAAACTTAACCAGAATGTTTCTTGGATGACACTTTACAAAAATTGTTCGTAAAAATTTGATTGGCCCATAAATATGGGCGTGGCAGGGAGGAGCTTATTTTGAGCCTCCTCAGTAATGAAAGGTTGGGCAGCATCTATTCTCACTTAAAGATCGTTGAATAAAATCTCCTATTCAACAATTAGGCAAATGTGAATTAAACTTTGCAAGAAAGTTACTTGGATGAGTTCCACTGGACCAATACATTTCAGGAAAGCGATTTAGGGCTATTCTGGCCCTTTTGTTCAATACTAGCCTCACATAATCCATAATATTGTCAATCTATAATGATTGTGTGTGGAAAGTATTGAATTTTTTTTTTCCCGAATAAATGTTAAAAAAAAAATTGTCAATTATATTGCTTTTGTATTGCTCTCTTAATTGTACTATTAAAACAATATAACACTGTCAAAGGTATAACAGTATTGGGTATTATTCTGTTCTGATGTATGATCAGCTCACTCATGCCATGGCATGTTTTTCCTTGTCCATCTCTATTAACCCTTGTCATACTGAATAAATTTTGGCTAAAATTTTCATGAAACTCAAAGGGCAAAAAGCACTGAAAGGACCAACTGTAGGTCAATTTTTTATTTGAAAAAACTAAATCTATTGACCATTCTGGTTTGAAAGTGAGAAACAGGTGGTGTAGACTCACATCAGACTGCACATATGTGCAGGCTGATGTTTGTCTATAGCTCCTGCCAAAGCCGGAATATTCCGGGTTCAGCATGACAAGGGTTAATAGTTTTAGCCTTTTTATTTTGGATTTCCTAACTGTCCGGCTCATAACAAACTATTAGACAGATATAAACTTAAAAGAAGTTGCCATGTCTTTTCGTGCTGAAAGAACTTAAGATATCTTGGAATTTCCAGGAAGAAATCAATGTGGAATTGTAGAAATCACACCAACTTTTTATGCCCCCGTATCGAAAGATCGGGGGCATATTGTTTTACCGTTGTCTGTCTGTCCGTCTGTCCGTCCGTCCGTCTGTCTGTCTGTCTGTCTGTCTGTCTGTCTGCAAAAGTTAACCAAAAAACTTAACATTGCCAATATCTTCAAGCCTATTCCAGATACAAAGCTCATATTTGGCATGATGATAGATTTCAATGATCCGCATCTGCTGATATCAAAGTCAAGGTCATGTGACAAGGTCAAGGTCATCTCTCAAGGTCAAATAACTCAAAAAGTTAACCAAAAAACTTAACATTGCCAATATCTTCAAGCCTATTCAAGATACAAGGCTCATATTTGGCATGATGATAGATCTCCATGATCTACATCTGCTGATACCAAAGTTAAGGTCATGTGACAAGGTCAAGGTCATTTCTCAAGGTCAAATAACTAAAAAAGTTAACCAAAAAACTTAACATTGCCAATATCTTCAAGCTTATTCAAGATACAAGGCTCATATTTGGCATGATGATAGATCTCAATGATCCGCATCTGCTGGTACCAAAGTCAAGGTCAGTTGACAAGGTCAAGGTCATTTTTCAAGGTCAAATAACTCAAAAAGTTAACCAAAAAACTTAACATTGCCAATATCTTCAAGCCTATTCAAGATACAAGGCTCATATTTGGCATGATGATAGATCTCAATGATCCGCATCTGCTGGTACCAAAGTCAAGGTCATGTGACAAGGTCAAGGTCATTTCTCGAGGTCAAATAACTCAAAAAGTTAACCAAAAAACTTAACATTGCCAATATCTTCAAGCCTATTCAAGATACAAGGCTCATATTTGGCATGATGATAGATCTCAATGATCCGCATCCGCTGGTACCAAAGTCATGGTCATGTGACAAGGTCAAGGTCATTTCTCAAGGTCAAACTTTGAAAAAAATGCTGTTACGGGGGCATTCATGTTTCACAAACACATCTTGTTTTTCTTAGAGTCAATTTAAAGTGGTATAGAGTTCATATGAGTCAACAATTATTAAAAGAAATATTTAAACAATATAAGAGTAAAGAAATAAATTGTTATGCCTCAACCCACAAAGTAGAGGGGGGTATATTGGTTTCACCATTTCATGTCTATTGGCCCATCCCTCCATCCATTAACCTTTTTGTTTCTGGTCTCTAACTTGAGAACCAAGTGACCTAGAATCATTAAACTTTATACAAATGCTTCTTATGACCCAAGGAAGTGCCCTATTGTTTTTAGTTCACATAGATCAAAGGTCAAGGTCACAGTCAGTCTTGTTCAATTTTCATTTCCGGACACTAACCCAAGAACAAAGCAACCTAGAATCATGAAGCTTCATGCAAATGCTGCTTATGACCCAAGGAAATGCCTATATATTTTTGGGTTACAAAGGTCAAGGTCACAGTCAATTTTAGTTCAATTTTTATCAGCTCACCTGAGCACGTAGTGCTCAAGCTAAGCTTTTGTGGTCGCATGATGTCCGTCGTGGGTCGTGTGTCGTGTGTCGTCAACATTTACCTTGTAGACACTCTAGAAGCCATATTTTTTGCTCAATCAACCTGAAAATTGGTCAGATTGATTGTCTTGATAAAATCTCGGACAAGTTCGAAATTGGGTCAAGTGGGGTCAAAAATGAGGTCACGGGGTCAAATATTAAAAAAACCTTGTAGACACTCTAGAATCCATATTTTCAGCTCAATCAACCTGAAAATTGGTCAGAATGGTTGTCTTGATGAAATCTCGGACAAGTTTGAAATTAGGTGAAGTTGGGTCAAAAATGAGGTAACGGGGTCAAATATTAGAAAAATCTTGTAGACAATCTAGAAGCCATATTTTCAGCTCAATTAAGCTGAAAATTGGTCAGAATGGTTGTCTTGATGAAAGCTCAGACAAGTTCGAAATTGGGTCAAGTGGGGTCAAAAATGAGGTCACGGGGTCAAATATTAGAAAAATCTTGTAGACACTCTAGTAGCCATATTTTTTGCTCAATCAACCTGAAAATTGGTCAATGAAATTGGATCAAGTGGGATCAAAAATGAGGTCATGGGGTCAAATTCTAGAAAAATCTTGTAGACACTCTAGAAGCCATATTTTCAGCTCAATCAACCTGAAAATTTGTCAAAATGATTGTCTTGATGAAATCTCGGACTAGGTCGAAATTGGGTCAAGTGGGGTCAAAAATGAGGTTACGGGGTCAAATATTAGAAAAATCTTGTAGACACTCTAGAAGCCATATTTTCAGCTCAATCAACCTGAAAATTGGTCTGGATGGTTGTCTTGATATAATCTCGGACAAATTTGAAATTGGGTCAAGTGGGGTCAAAAATGAGGTCACAGGGTCAAATATTAGGAAAATCTTGTAGACACTCTAAAAGTCGTATTTTTTGCGCAATCAACCTCAAAATTGGTCAGAACGGTTGTCCTGATGAAATCTCTGACAAGTCAGAAATGAGGACACAGGTTCAAGTTTTAGAAAAACCTTGTAGACACTCACTCTTTAAGCCATATTTTTGCTCAATCAACTTGAAAATTGGTCAGAACGACTTTCTTGATCAAAACTGAGGTCACAGGGTCATATCTTAGAACAATCTTGTAGACACTCTAGAGGCCAATCATCCAGAGAATTAGCCAGATTGAAATTGTTTTTAAAAATCTGTCTGGTTTGAATTTGGGTAAAGTATGGTTAAAAACTAGGTTATGAGGTCAGATCTTAAGACTGTTAACTCAGGAGAGCGATTTAGGGCCACTATGGCCTCTCTTGTTAGACCTTTTCTTTCCAGACACTAACTTAAGAACTAAATGACCTGCAACAATTAATCACAGGCATATTACTTGAATTATCAATATTTGTTACAAACACATCCTGCACTTATAGCACTCAGCTTTGCGACAGCTCCAGTAAACTCAGTGTTATGTGTGTCAGACTGAACAGTTTCACTATTTATGTCCATATATTATAGTATTACATCAGAATTAAAGCTTTATTTTCAAGTTAAAATTGAAGAAAATTCTCAGTTGAGCATGAGAAAAGTTTTACATTCTTGGGCCATGATCATTTTACTTTTCTATTGTTATTTTACCTGTCAATAAGGTATATCTGCAAAACCTAACCAAATAACTTAACATTTCAAATATCTTTGAGCCTATCCAAAATATCAAGCTTGTATTTTGTATGCTGATAGCCCCTATTTATATGTGTTTACTCAAGTGAAGGTCAAGATTGTTTGACAAGGTATAGATCATTGCTTAGTGCAATATTCTAAAAAGAATGCTGTTTCAGGGACATTAGTGTTTTATGAACACATTGTGTATTACCTTTAACTTCTTATGCCTTTGACATGAAATGGAATAACTTGACACAGTTGTTCCCCTTGGTGAGTACTAGTGTCATTCAAAGAATTTGTTTGGATACTGTCAAGGTCAAGGATGAAGGTAAAATGGGTCACAGGCGAATATCAAGTATATGTTGGATCATCTTTGTCTATGATAAATTTCTTGCTCAGAGACTTGTACACCACTAGAACTACACAAATTTATTGTATTACAGATTACTGGGTTATTCCAGTTCACAATTAGACAAGCCATTGAGACAGAAGCCAAGTTTGTGGCAGTACAGAGATTACAGCATTATTCTGAGGTAAGGTTTGCTAACAAAAGGAATTCTATATTTGCTTTATTTTGCATACTTGTAGTGAAAAAGACTGAAGAGAATCTAATATGTTCAATATTATTGGCTATATATGTCAACTTTTCTTCTATCTATATCTCTTTTTGAAACAAATTTTTAAATGAAAAAAATATTTACACAACATAGATCAGGTAATAAAACAGTTATTTCATGGTTATTTGTGTAACAGTGAAAAACTATTGCCCTTGGTGTCTGGATGACCATCTGAGCTGTTCAGAATGTCATCCCCTCCACCTCAGGACAATACTTTCCCTGTCAGAAGTATAAGCATGGAATAAGCAATATTATAGATCTTGTGTTTGTGAAATTTATTGTTCTCTTTATCATAGTCAATTATTCGTAGAAGATTTGTGCTAAACAAAAAAATGATTAGTTGGTTCCAATGTAATGATATTGTGCCATTGTTAGATAAATAAGTTTTTTTTGCTTTGTTCATCAAAATTCATGAATTCTGATTGGATGAAAAGAAGTTTCATCCCATTTTGTTTTTTGGGTTTTTTGCTTGCAATATGATAACTATGTCTTATAATTGAGAAACCTTTTTATGTTGCTTTGTGATATCAGAAAATATTTTTTAATTCATGGAGGTATGAAACTATAGTGATGTAGCAGAAAATTGCATATTTGTTGCATATATGAAAATTTTGCACAAAGCCCATGAATATTTATCTCTTTCATGTATTATCCTGCGATTATATATGCCTGTGAATTGATATTTTAAAAAAAAAATATTGAGGAAAAGAGTATATAAGCAATTTCTTTTCCTTAAATAATTTCTGCCATGAAGGAAGGTTTCTCAACTTAATTTCCAATACAGTGTACTTTTCTTTGTTTTCTGAAACCTCTTTCAATTAAGACTAGTCTTAAAAATTCAAAAATTAGCAAAGGATTTAGCAGTCTGATTGCAGACCAGTCTGTATTTCAAAAAAAAAAGAAAAAGATTGATCATTCTGATTGCAGACCAGTCTAAAGTTTTCAAAAATTAGAAATAGATTGATCATTCTGATTGCAGACCAGTCTAAAGTTTTCAAAAATTAGAAATAGATTGATCATTCTGATTGCAGACCAGTATAAAATTTTCAAAAATTAGAAATAGATTGATCATTCTGATTGCAGACCAGTCTAAAGTTTTCAAAAATTAGAAATAGATTGATCGTTCTGATTGCAGACCAGTCTAAAGTTTTCAAAAATTAGAAATAGATTGATCATTCTGATTGCAGACCAGTATAAAATTTTCAAAAATTAGAAAAAGATTGATCAGTCTGATTGCAGACCAGTCTTAAATTTTCAAAAATCAAAAGGAGTGATCAATCTGATTGCAGACGAGTCTAAAATTTTCAAAAATTAGAAAAAAGATTGATCTTTCTTAAAAGGATGTCACCTCAGAAGCCCCAGCCATTATAAAAGACAATCAACCAGCCTCTGATTGGCCTAGTTCTGGTGAAATCAAATTTGAGAAGTATAAGATGAGATATCGTGAAAACCTGCCTTATGCATTAAAAGGAATTGGTTTTACTGTAAAAGCAAAGGAGAAGGTTGGAATTGTGGGCAGATCTGGATCAGGTTAGCACTTCTACCATATTTCTTTTAACCTTTTCAAATATAACTCTAAAGGAAGGTTTTTACCTAACTTTGAGAAATTATCATTGTAAAAGAAGAAATTGCTTAAGTAGAAGTATTAGATGAGATATCATGAAAACCTTCCTTACGCATTAAAAGGAATTGGTTTTACTGTGAAAGCAAAGGAGAAGGTTCGAATTGTGGGCAGATCTGGGTCTGGTTAGTGCTTGAACCATATTTTATTGAATCTTTTCAGTTCTAGGGATTTTACATCAATTTGTTTGAGAGGGATGTATGAAATGAGGCAAGGCATGCATGAGATATTCTTTCTTTCTAGATACTAAAGGACCAAAGTCTTGTCTGGCTTTGAGGCGAAATATTTTGGATGAGAACACCAATGAATGTGATATCAATTAAAGGTGATGATTAAACCTAAGGAAGCTTTGTAAAAAATATTTCACGGCATAAGAATTAATCATCAAAAGATAAAGCACGTTAGAATGGCTATTTTCAACTTGCTCTTATATGGTAAAGGCAACATGTTAGGACCCAAATTTGTGTATGGATGTTCGAAGAAGCCATCTGGTGGGTTTTTAGCAAAGGATATTTTAGCAATTGTAACGTTATCAAAACATTGTTATTTTGACGGTACAAACTAACATCATTGAAATAGTGGCCTGTTTGATGCCTGAAGTCTGGGAAAAACATCCAAAGTAATGATGAGTACCCAGATAATGATGTGTTTCTTGAATTTATCTGACAATGAAGGAAAATGTCTTTTTTAATGCCCAAACATTAAACAGTCAAACCTGTCTTAGCAGCCACCTGTATTGAGCAAGCAACCTGTATTAAGCAATCACCCACTGAAGTCCAAATTTAAGCTTTTACTCTGGAATTAACCTGTATAAAGCAAGCACCTGTCTTAAGCAAGCACTTTTTGATTGTCCTTTAGTCACTTGTTTAATACAGGTTTGACCATAACTGCAAAAAATGCTGACACCATGTTAAATGAACACGATGTTTCTGAGGATAATCAAGTTTACAACCAAGTTTTATGGTGTTTTTCTAGTGGATATTTCAATGTTGCAAAATGATGGTGATTTCAATTTTAGGAAATTCTTTGTCTTAGTAGAAAGTGTCTTTTTCTTATAAAGTTTCTCTTAACCCTTGTCATGCTGCTTAATTTTTAGCTATAAATTTTCATCAAAATCAAAGGGCAAAAAGCACTGAAAGTTCCAAACTGTAGGTCAAATTTTATTTGAAAAAACTAAATCTATTGACAATTCTGGTTTGAAAGTGAGAAACAGGTGGTGTAGACTAACATCAGGCTGCACATATGTGCAGGCTGTTGTTTGTCTATAGCTCCTTCCAAATCAGGAATATCCCGGGTTCAGCATGACAAGGGTTAATATAAGTTATACCTATTATCACAATATTTTCCTAGTAAGCTTCATTGTGTGTTTGTTTGTGAGAAGCAGATTTAGAAGTGAGATTCTCTTAAACTCCCCTGTCCTATTTGAATATAGATGGCTCAGCATAAAACTGTAGTAACTGCCTATATACATTTAGGCAATTACAATTGTTTTATCCTGAGCCATTGATATGTACTTTAAATAGTATAATGTAAGTTCATTCATTTTCACTTGAAATTTGAATGTGTGAAGTGTACATAAATAAAGTTATTTGCTATCTTGTATTCTGCTATTGAAGAAGAGGGGGTTTATTGCTTTCCACTTGTCCGTTGGTCGATATGTTGCTCGGTAGACAATTGTTTATCTGGAGCATTTCTCAAAAAGCAAGCGAGCTAGAATCATTGAACTTCACGGGTGGATAGATCTAATTGAGGGAAAGAGCAGTGCACAAGAACCTTAACTCTATTCATCATTCTTTTAAGTTATTGCCCTTTGTTAATTGACAAAGAATATGCCATCAACCTGCTGTTATGGGGGACATAAATGTTTTACAAGCATCTCTTGTTTATTTCTTAATTTTAGGAAAGTCATCTCTTGGAGTGGGTTTATTCAGGCTGGTAGAACCTGCCTCAGGGACAATATATATAGACGGGTTAGATATAACAAAGATTGGCCTACAAGATTTACGTTCACGCCTCTCCATCATACCTCAAGATCCTGTCCTTTTTGTTGGTACAGTAAGGTAGGCTTACATATCTTAACCTTGACATGCAGAATGAATTTTGGCTAAAATTTTTCATCAAAATCAAAGGGCTAAAAGCACTGAAAGTACCAACTGTAGGTCAATTTTTATTTGAAAAACCAAATCTATTGACAATTCAGGTTTCAATGTGAGAAACAGGGGGTGTAGACTAACATCAGGCTGCACATATGTGCAGGCTGATGTTTGTCTATAGCTCCTGCCAAAACAGGAATATTCCGGGTTCAGCATGACAAGGGTAAATTGCTTTCATGCTTTAATACTTTCTATTGGATTATCAGGTATTCTTTGTAGATTAACAAAATAAAATTATTGAAATTTTAGCTTGGCTGTTTATGAAAAAACATAAGGTATTGTGATCACCATGGTTTTTTTTCGTTGTTGTTTGTGTTGGCATGACAAACTTTTACCTTGGTCATATCTATGTTGTTATTGAAGACACATTATTGAAACATGACTTGTGTGTTCTCCACCACAAATGCTATCCGGATTATCAAGGGGGATAATCTGGAAGCATTTTGTTAGAGTTATTCCACTTTTTAGACTTAGCATTTTTGCAATATCTAGCTCCTGCAGAAAAGTGTCTGCACCCATGGGCTTGTTACATGTAACTCTTGTTACATGATTTAGAATAAATGATCAAATAGTAATCCCTTGCTTAATTATGAATTATCAATAATTGACAGACATGATAATGTCCAAAATTAATCCAATTGATAGTAATGAAATTCAATGTAAGCTATTGAAACACAGCAAAATGTGTTTTATTTGCCAACAACACAAGTCATTCCACCTAGGATATATACATGGATATATTTCATATTTCAGATATAATTTAGACCCTTTTAATCAACATAATGATAATGCACTATGGAATGCATTGGCAAAGTGCCATGTTAAAGACACTGTAAGTATGATAAGAGGTTATTTAATATGATCAAGCTTAATACTGAATTCTTTGGATTCGTACCCTACAGAACCAGTCTATATTTGACAAGGCTATAGCTGAGACAAAATATAGACTAGTTCTGCAGGGTATGAATGAAATAAAAATTCAGTAATGTACTTGATCATGTTAAATGACATCTTTATTTTACATTGTACCCTGAAAGTTCCATAATAAAGTATCACATTGGAAAAAGATAAAAAGGAAAAGGTTCAAAATGATCAGAAAAGTATGTCAAATGCAAGTCACTATGAAAATGATGATACAAAACTTGTTCTGGGTTAAAGGAAATTATATGAAATGGTTATCAAGTCAATGCTTAACAATTAGAATATGTTATAAACATAATACAGATTGGAAACCCGTCTTTGCTTGAAATGCACATTTTCTTGTCGTAAAACCGATTCTAAAATCTAGAAACGCCAACATCTTCTGTATATCTCAATATCACAAGTATTCTTGATTCTCTCACAAAGTTATGTAACTAATGTAGACATAAAGAATCTTTAAGAAATTAAATTTATTCTATACCTCAAAAAGAGGCTTCAATATATTGAAAATATTGTGAAAATTGATGATATTGATATCTGGGACTGCAGCCTAACTTTCATTGTCCAATTAAGCCTACCTCATTTTTATCACACACTAGCCTCATTCTGGTCCGTACAATATGGATCTTAGTATTTCAACAACATGTGATGCAGAAAAGTGACAACATTTATTTTAATAATTTAGTTTAGAAATAATTTGTTTTATTGTACCGTATTTCTCCTATTAAACGCGCCCGGGCGCGATGCAAAACGTCGTGGGGGCGCTTTTATTTCAGACCCTTTTACTTAATTAAAAAAAAAATTACGTATTTTGGTACCTTAGAGAAGCAAAGTGTTAACATGTTCGTAATAATCGAATGAAATACGTGCGCTACCCAATACGCTTTCCTATTTATCGATTTAGGCTATAAATTTAAATAATAAAATAAAATGTTAAATAATGAATTATAATTCTGTCATTTAAAGTCATCTATCGAAATACGGTCACATTCGACCATTAATTGCAGCTTTCAAAAGCAAATGATTGCGTTAGCAGAAGCCAAGTTATTATTATTGTTATTATTGTTATTATTTGTACAAAATAGGAAGTTCCAGACGATGCAATATTCAATGTTCCGCTACCGATGGACAAAGTGGTCTAATAAATCATTACCTATTCACGTATGAAATAAATAATTCTGTATTAAATCCTAAAGTTTTGTGATGTGTAAATGCACCCGGTACATGAAATGGAAGTGTTTCGTAGTAAAAACACAACACGTCTGGAGCTAGCTGGGTCACCGCGTGTCGGCACCCTTTGAAGTCCCCAGATTCTTGCAAGCGGCGACGTCGCTTTTGAAATAAGTTACACACGATTTTTTACGGGGTTTTCCTATTTTAACAGTTTGAATTGTGACTAGGATTTAATCATTTGACTCGGACCATTTTTATAATTGCAGAAGGTAAAATCGTGAAGAAAATGGATTTTGTTCACATGTGACTTATGAAGAATGACGAGAAATAGTTTTAATTTTGTGTTAAATTTTAACCTTTCGCGCTTCCGGAAAACTGCGCGATTTAGGACGCGCTAGTTTTTCAAATGTTGAACGATCTTTTAATGACGCAACCAGCCTTATCCTGATAGGAATTTAAGATAGTTTACCCACAATCTATTGAACATTACGTCGTTGAGTAGCAGCTAATGAAATTAAATTCGAGACCGGATTTTTCATCACGGACCGTGACTGGATGTTGTTGATCGTATAGTCAGGGCCTGGGAATCGTATTTATGGGGGAGCGCGTTTATAAGGGAGGGCGCTTCTAAAAGGTGAAATACGGTACATGGTTTACAATGATTGTAAGCCTCATCCTGCTGAATTTAAGTTTTGTCTCAAGTAAAGTTTTGGGTCATTTAAGCTAGTATTGCTCTCATTTTCCCACAAGAATTCTTAAGAAAGCTACTGTGCAGGTTGATCTTAAGCTACACTGTCTGCTTATGTTGTTTGTTCAACATGAAAATAAATTGAAAAGCATGTGAAAGTCATCCGATAAATGAGTTAACCCTTTGCTGTTTAGTCCCTGCTTTTTACGTGCCTGTGATTTTATGATTGAGAAAACATTGTGAAAAAAGAAGAAATTGCTTCTGACAAGCAATTTCTTCTTTTTCCACACTATTTTCTACCCTACTGAATGGTTATTTTTCAAATTAAATCCACTTTAACTTTCCGTCTGCAAAACCTTTGAATTTGGACAGGTCCAAAATTTTGTAAAACAGGAAAGGGTTAAATGTAGATCTATATATTTTCTATTTAACAGATTTCATCCTTAGATCTACAACTAGACCATATGGTGGTAGAAAATGGTGAAAATTTCTCTGTTGGGGAGAGACAGTTAATATGTATGGCAAGAGCTTTACTCAGAAATAGTAAGGTAAGATATAGAGAATAATTGATTAGGTGTAAGATCAGATAATCTTTTATTGGGTGAACAATAAAAGCTCTTTCTTCATTAGTGGCAAAAAATTATATTGATATAGAAAGATTTATTGATCATATTCACACACAAAAAAGGGTATTCTTTTTCTTAGATTAATAAATGAGAAGCTTTTAGTATTAACTCCCTTAAAGAGTTTAAGTTTGCATGTGATTGCATAGTCATGACATCATGACTGCCTCAATAGGTCAATGGTTAGAGCACTTGTCTCCTGATCTGGCCAGGGGTTGGTGTCCTGGTAAAGGCAAAGTGTTTCCTTGGTCAAAGACCTTAATAGTCACAACCTCAGTTTGCCCAGCTGTAAATGGGTACCAAGGGATGAAGACCCTTAAAAAAGGATGCTACTGCTTCTCATTTCTCATGCATACTTGATAACATCCGAGATGAGTAAAAAAAACTGTTAAAAGCTATACATAGCTAATGTTAATTTGATAACTGTACTCTGTACAAACCTCTGACTAAAAATAAAGATTACTAAATTATTATTATCTTATTTGGTATAATCGGCCTGACTTAAACAATTTCAAATAGAGCCTGTGTGTGACATTTCCAACAATTTCATGTTTGGTATATAAGATTGAATGACATAGAGCGGTGGTGAAAAAACCCAAAATTGTGAGATGGAATTACATAGAGCAGTAGGGAAAAAAAAATGTGGATAAGAAATATTCTGCAATTGAGAACAGACACTACAGGTCTGTAGCTATGTATTGAGCGCATAGGGAAGATTCTGGCTGGTCTTAGCCTTAACATTATGAACATGTTAAATTGTTGAAAATTTCACACACAGGCTCATATAGCAAATGATCAAAAGCTGGGCAAATTTTTTGAAAGTTTACAGGCTTTGTGGTTTTCGAGGACAATCAGATGGTAAAGACTAAGATCAGACTGCACATATTTGCAGACTGATCTTTGTCTTTTCTTCCTTTCACCAGTACTACCCCATTACATCCTTTCCTATGTCTATCATTATCAACTCATTTGTGGGAGCAAATAGTCTGAAAAGAGGAGTGCTGCCGTTGGAGATCTAACCAGGGCCCTTTTTAATGACAGTCTGTATTGTATGTCATTGAGCAAACCTCCATTTGAAAACAGACTTCAAATTTGATTAACAATATTTATCAATACAAAATTTCTGCCATGATTAAGTATTCTTATGCCCCCGATAGGGAGGCATCATAAATTTGACTTGTCCGTCCGTCCGTCCGTCCGTCTGTCTGTCCGTCTGTCCGTCCGTCCGTCATTCCGTCCAAAAACTTTAACATTGGCCATAACTTCCTTATTACTTAACATATTTGCATCATACTTTACCACAACATTCCTTGGTACATTACCTTTCTGTAGGCACATACTTTGGTGACCTTGACCCCTGGATGACCTTGACCTTCAACATAGATTGGCCATAATTTAAAATCAAAGCGGTGTCGGGGGCATTGTCATCTTACAGTGACAGCTCTTGTTCTTTAATGCTTTTCAGTGGTTTATCGAGAAATAAAGGTAGATTATCACTTGATAATCTCACAGCAAAACCAGTGAAATTATCAAAAACTTATACCCTGCTTTTGAGCATTTCATCCTATCTGACGTCATCTATGCGGGGCGAAATAAGTGACGTCACAATGAACGTTGCATAGTAATCACGCGCAAAATGACGCGCTTTACAAAATATGTCCTAGAAATGTCACATTTTGTCTCATTTTTGCATTAAAGAAATAGAATAATCGTTTGTTTTTTGTGTAAGATCGATTAATATTTCATTTCGTGAACAACAAAAGCTATATTTTCACTCGTGCCTCAGCCACTCATGAAAATATAGCTTTTGTTTTACACTCAATGAAATATAAATCGATCTTACACTGAAACAAATGACTATCCTCTATATCCTCCTCTCCTTTCAGATATTAATGTTGGATGAAGCCACTGCGGCCATTGATACAGAGACAGACGCACTAGTCCAGGAGACAATGAAAGAAGCGTTCTCAGAATGTACCATGTTGATTATAGCACATCGTCTTAATACAGTCCTGTCATGTGATAGAATATTAGTAATGGAGGAAGGCACGGTATGTGTCAAATATTTTATCTTTTAGGTTCTTAACACAATACAATTTCTTAACACACCAATTAGAAAATGATATATATTGATAAACATTGTAGCAAAGGCATTACATTCTCATTTATAAAGGGGATATTTATCTTGGCTAATTCAATTTAAGTAGCTGGTTCTAGAAGAAGATTGGGAATAACTAAACTAATTTAAAATTTTTACTTAGTTTGGCTGGAGAAAACCTTAGGTATAAGTATAACTATACCCTTGGTCTTGTTGCTGTCATTGTTGGTGTCATTCAAAAACACATTTATGATATCTCTTGCGTTACTAAAGTATCTTCTTGGCACACATTTCAAGGTTATGAAATTGTAATAGGTCTGAAACATTTCGGAACATTTGACCTTTCACAATGTTGACCAAGGTTTACTAATGATATCATTAGGAAACCTCCGTTTACACTCTAAAAGTTCATTTGTTCTGTAGCATTGTGGCACTATAAGGGATCTAATACCTTAAATATGTGACATATCAAGTGTAAAGTGTTTGAAAAGTGTCAACTGTAGTCAGACTGGGTAGACTGTAAACACTGAATAGGGAATAGATTTTTCACACTGTTTCTGAATCCAGAATGGTCATTCTTCCTTCCTGTATAGAACTTTTGAAATTGGAACTAAAATTTACCAGTTTTAGACATTTTGAACAAATAATAATGATTTCCCAGATGATCCTTTTCTGTGTGATGGGTCACATATTAGAAAGGCTACCCATACTATCAAGCAGGGTAACTCTTTTATGCATTTTGTGCATATTGAGCTCCATTTTGCACACATTTGTACTCGAAGTTCAACAGCTGTGCTGAATCACTCACATGTGGTGGCCATGTTTATCCCTTCTATCTATCCTCCCTTTCTTCCTTCCATAGCAAAGTAAAAAACAAGAACTTTATATTCAATTTTTTATGGCAAACAAGGGTTTGGTTTTGCTATTGGTGTGATTGACATGTTCCTCTGATGGCCTTAGTTTATTTTTCAAGTACATTTTACCGGTAAATAATATCAATTATTGTCATGCTGAATATAAAACCTTGGTAAACAAATGAATTTAATTCAAAGGTCCTTAAAGCACTGGATGCCATAATTTTTAGTCAGTATTCATAGTGAAAATATTATTATTAAATGTTTCGGGTTTTGAAAGGAAATCAGGTGGTATAGACTGAGATCAGACTGCACGTATGTGCAGCCTGATATTTGTCTATACCTCCTGCCACAGCAGGAATATTCTAGGTTAAGCATGACAAGGATTAAGTTATACACTCTTGTTTGATATATAAAAATAAATATCTTTTTATTTATTTCAGGTCGTAGAGTATGGAAAGCCATCTGACCTTTTGGCAAGTTCAAGGTCAAAGTTCAAGGCCATGTTTGATGCTGTGGAAAAACACCATGAAAACTTCTAATAACACCATCAACTCTTAACATGCTTGATAGAAACATTTGCATAATTTCGTCAAAAGACCTGTTTTTTATTGGATATATGTTTAAATCTGCATAGGTTTTTCAAATTTCTTAACAGATGAAGAGAGAATTTGTTGATTTCATTGAGGTATGAAACTAAAACTCTAAACACACTGTATGATTAGGCAAAGTGGATTCATAAATGAGTGTTAGATTACTTATTATGGAACCTTGCAAAATAGCAGCATACTCAAAATTGTTTCAGTTTTGAAATTAAACCAGACAATTAGAATGCACGAATTTTCTAATTTTTTTAACTAGCTTATACAAAAGTAAAGCAATTCAAAAATAATTATTTCTCTGTAAATCCCTATGATATGGGTCCTCATTTTATTCCTCTCTATGAGATGGTTGCCTTCAACATGCTGTTTGACTGTATATATAAAGAATAATCATTTGTTTCAGTCTAAGATCGGTTCATATTTTATTGACTGAACAACAAAAGCTATATTTTCATTGAGTGAAAATATAGCTTTTGTTGTTCAGTCAATAAAATAGGAACCGATCTTGCACAAAAATAACCAATCAATTATTCTATTTCTTTAATGCAAAAATGAGACAAAAAGAGTATATTTTAGGACAAACTTTTCTAATGTGCGTCATTTTTCATGTGATTGCTATGCAACATACATGATGATGTCAATTTTTTGGCTCAGCAAAGATGATGTCAGATAGTCTGAAATTAATGAAAGTGGGGTAAAAGTTGTGACATCAGTCATTTTTAACCCTCCATTAGCTTATCAGCTCCCCTGGACAAAGTCCAGCAGGGCTATTGTCGTGGCCTGGTGTCTGTCATGAGTGTGTACATCAGTGTGTTTGTGTGTCAGTTAACTTTTTCTTAAAATATCTACTCTGAAACCACTCGGCCTATTTCAATGAAACTTTACCAGAATGTTTCTTGGGTGACCCTTTTCAATTTTTTTTAATGAAATTTTGATTAGCATATAAGTATTGGAGTGGCAGGGCAGGGCTTATTTTAAGCCCAAAACTTTGAACATCTCCTCCTGAACCACCGGGCAATTAATGGAACTTCACCAGAATGTCCTTCGGTGATCTTTTTTCAAAACTTGAACACAAAATTTTGATTTGACCATAAATATGGGCCTGGCAGGGCAGGGCTTATTTTGAGCCGAAAATCTTTGAACAACTTCTCCTCCTCAACCACTGGGTTGATTTCAATAAAACTTTACCAGAAACTTCCTAGGGTGAACAAATTCCAAAATATTTCGCGAAATTTTGATTGGCCCATTTAAAAAGGTGTGGCAGGAGGGGGGTGGGGTGGGCGGGTATTTTGAGCCTGAAATCTTTAGATGACATCTCCTGAACAACTGGGCCAATTTCAATGGAACTTCACCAGAATATTCCTAGGGTGAGCCTTTCCAAAAAAAATCCGCAAAATTTGATTGGCCAATAAATATTGGCATGGCAGTGCCGGGCTTATTTTGAGCCTGAAATCTTTGAAAGATATCTCTTCCTGAAACAATTGGCTAATTTCAATGAAACTTTACCTATAATGCGAAGAGTTCAAGAGGTCAAGGTTATGGTTGAAGTTCAAATGGGTCTTGGGTAAAAGTCAAGGGGGCATCAGTGTCCATGACTTATTTCTAATTTAAGTTTTTTCACTCTCAAGAATCTACAGCCTGGCACAGCTTCCTCCTGCTGTGCTCCGGTTTTTGCGAAATGACCACTAGTTTTTTTTGCTTAATAAACTATTTGAGCCATTCAGTGATATTTTCAACAAATTTGCATACTGTATTTCTTCTAATAAACACTGCCAGGAACTAACATAAAATGGCTGGGGAGCTTTTATTTAGTATGCATTTACTGATTAAAAAAAATTGAATTAATGCCTTATATGCATTTTTCCCTTTGAGGTGACATATAAATGATTGTTAAGAGAAAATTCACATCAAATAAGAAAAGAAGTCTCAAATATTTTATTTAAAAATTTAGGCACTTGAAGCTGTTTCCCTAGTATAAAACATAGGGGTGCTACTATAAGAGAAGGGGCTTTTATCAGATGAAATACAGTATGTGCAATGTGATAACTCCAAAGCAAATGTAGGATGCTCAAAGTTTTTCCACAACACATTTGAAAGAAATTGTTGTAAATGTAAAACATTGGCTCATTTATCATTCCCTGTATCAGTAAGATAGGATGCAGGGGCCGGTTTTACAACACTTCTTACGACAAAATTAATGGTAAGTCAAAATCACAAATCATATCTGATGTTTTCATTCATTGGTAGATTTTGCCTTGCAATATCTCATCGGAATCATCTTTAGAAGACGATTCTAATGAGATAAATCTTGGCATATTTCCATATTTAGTTACTAATCTATAATCATCTTAAATTTTTTTGACTTACGCAAAAATGATTGTAAGATGTTAAGTAAAATGGGCTCCTCGTTATTTACAGACGATTGCTTATCTGTCAATTTGTATGTCTGAAAAACTTAATCAAAAACTTTTGCAAATGTTCTATAACACATTCAATGTGCAATATTCATATTTTGCATGATGGTATTTTTCATTGACACACATCTGCATTTTCCAATGTCATGGTTTTCTTAATAGGTCAAGGTTTATATCAATGTCAAACTTGAGTGCACTTATGTATCACAAACACGTCTTGTTCTACAAGCAAATATTGTAAAATTTATATTTTGAGAATAATTTGATATATATTTTTGTATTAGATAATTGATTATAAAGCTTTGTAGGAAGCTGTAGATTTATTAAATCTTTTAAAAGATCAAAGTAATTGTATTTATTGACTACTAAAAGGAAAATAAAAACTGTTATGATCTAAGGGATTTTGTTGCTTTATACCATTTTTTAGCTCAACAATTCGTAGAATAGGGGGGCTTTTCTGGTCACCCAGGCGTTGGTGTAATGCCTTGTTTAAGTTTTTACGTGCAAGTGTTTAAAATCTCTGTTTCTTCTAAAGCTGTTGTATTGAAACTTTGCACATGCTTCTATGACCATATTATCAGCCTGTAGACAAAGATTCATTGCTCTGATTTTGAATTTAGTGGAATTTTAACCCTTTTTAGGCTTACAATCTTGGTTAAGTTTTTATGTTCAACTGATGTACATCTGTAATAATTCTGTTTCTACTAAAGCTATTGCTTTGAAACTGCTTCTGTGACCATAATATGAGCCTACAGCAAATGATTCATTGCTCTGATATTGAATTTGATGGAATGTAATCCTTTTCAGACTTTAAATGTGCAAATATTGTATATCACTTATATCTCTATCTCTACCTAAGGTTTTGCTTGTAAACTTTGCACATGCTTCTGTTACCATGATATCAGCTTCTAGACAAAGATTCATTCTCTGATATTGAATTAAATAGAATTTTAACCTTTTTTTAGACTTAGAAATTCTGGTTAAGTTTTAACGTTCAACCATTGTATGTCTGTAATATTTCTGTTTCTACAAAAGCTATTGCTTGGAAACTTTACACATGCTTCTGTTACCATAATATCAGCCTGTAGACAAAGATTCATTGCTCTGTTTTTGAATCTAGTGGAATTTTAACCATTTTTGGACTTAGAAAATCCTGGTTAAGTTTTTACATGCAAATGTTGTATATCAGTTCTAGCCCTATTTCTACATAAGCTTTTGCTTGGAAACTTTGCACATGCTTATGTTACCATGATACTAGCCTCAAGACAAAGATTCATTACTCTGATATTGAATTTAATAGAATATTAACTCTTTTCTGACTTAGATTTTTTTTTCTAAGTCAGAAAAGAGTTATATTCCACCATTGTTGGTTAAGTTTTTAACTGCAAATGTTGTTTTTCAATTATATCTCTACTTCTAGTCAAGCTATTGCTTGGAAACTTTGCACATGCTTCTGCATGATTACAGCCTAGAGACAAAGATTCAATACTCTGATATTGAATTAAGTGGAATTTTTTACCCTTTTTGGGCTTAGAAATTCCTGGTTAAGTGTTTACTGTCAAATGTTGTATATCAGTTTTAATTCTATTTCTTTATCAAGCTTATGCTTGGAAACTTTGCACATGCTTCTGTGATCATAATATCAGCCTCTTGACAAGGATTCTTTTCTCTTGACTTTCATTTAATTGAATATCCAATGTTGATATTGATTTGCTTTACTATCCAGCACCAGGAATAGTCGAGCTTGGCTGTACCGCGACAGCTCTTGTTAGCTCCCCTGGTTTTTGGCTTAGGTATTGTTGTGCCACAGTGGTATCAATTGTCAAAGATAAATGATTTAAATTTTAATCTTGCTTAAAATGTTTGAATTTTAGCACAAAAACCCACATTATTGTTTTAAACAAATCATACATGTTTGAAATTAAGGTTTGCTTTTGGTTTTAAACTAGGTCACAAGGTAAAACCTTACAAAAAATTGTAGATACTCCAGAGGCCACATTTTAAGCCAAATCAACCTGTTCTTTTCTTTGAAGCTCCACTGGACAAAGTTTGGCAAAGCTTCTGTCATGGCAGGTCGTCAGTTGTTAGTCTGTGTATCTATGGGTAAACTTTTTAGCTCACCTGAGCGAGCACAACTTGCTCAAGAGGTGGTTTTTGGTCACCTTTTGTCCTTCTGTTGTCTTTTATCGGATGTCAAAAGCAATTTTTAGCTCAACTATTCGTAGAAAAGGGGAGGCTATTCTGGTCACCTGGGCGTGGGTGTCAGCGTAATGCTTTGGTTAAGTTTTTACGTGCAAGAGTTTAGAATCACTGTTTCTACTAAAGCTACTGCTTTGAAACTTTGCACATGCTTCTGTGACCATAATATCAGCCTCTAGACAAAGATTCATTACTTGATATGGAATTCAGTGGAATTTTAACCCTTTTCAGACTGAGAAATTCTTGGTTAAGCTTTAATGTGCAAATATAGTTTATCAGATATATCTCTTTTTAGCTCACCTGAGCACGAAGTGCTCAAGGTGAGCTATTGGGATCGTAGAATGTCCGTCGTCAGTCGGGCATCGTCCGTCGTCCACAATTTCTTTAAACATCTTCTCCTCCTAAACCAGTGGGCCAATCTTGATGAAACTTGGCAGGGATGTTTCTTGGGTCAAGCTCTACCAAAGTTGTTCAAATAAATGAAATCCACCCTGAACTTTCCCTTTACCCTTAACAAAAAGGGTGAAAATATGAAAACCTTTAAAAATCTTCTTCTCTGAAACCAGAAGGCAGACAGCTTTCATATTTGGTATGTAGCATCATCTAGTGGACCTCTACCAAGTTTGTTCATATCAAGACCCTGGGGTCATATTTGGGCTTTGCCCGGGCCAAACCCTTTATACATAGAATCAAAGAGTGAAAATCTTTAAAAATCTTCTTCTCTGTAACCAGATGGCAGACAGCTTAAATATTTAGTGTATAACATCACCTAGTGGGCCTCTACCAAGTTTGTTCATAACAAGACCCTTGGGTCATATTTGGGCTTTGCACGGGTACATCCCTTTATCTCCTATGAGCTGGAAGGGTAAAAAAATGTAAATCTTCAAAAATCTTCTTCTCTGAAATCAGAAGGCAGACAGCTTTCATATTTGGTATGTAGCATCAACTAGTGGACCTCTACCAAGTTTGTTCATACCAAGACCCTGGGGTCATGTTTGGGCTCTACCCGGGCCCAACCCTTTATACATAGAATCAAAGAGTGAAAATCTTTAAAAATCTTCTTCTCTGTAACCAGATGGCAGACAGCTTAAATATTTAGTGTATAGCATCACCTAGTGGGCCTCTACCAAGTTTGCTCATAACAAGACCCTTGGGTCATATTTGGGCTTTGCACGGGTACATCCCTTTATCTCCTATGAGCTGGAAGGGTAAAAAAATGAAAATCTTCAAAAATCTTCTTCTCTGAAATCAGAAGGCAGACAGCTTTCATATTTGGTATGTAGCATCAACTAGTAGACCTCTACCAAGTTTGTTCATACCAAGACCCTGGGGTCATGTTTGGGCTCTACCCGGGCCCAACCCTTTTTACATAGAATCAAAGAGCGAAAATCTTTAAAAATCTTCTTCTCTGTAACCAGATGGCAGACAGCTTTAATATTTGGTGTGTAGCATCACCTAGTGGGCCTCTACCAAGTCTGTTCATATCAAGACCCTTGGGTCATATTTGGGCTTTGCACGGGTGCATCCCTTTAACTCTTATGAGCACGAAGGGTAAAAAAATGAAAATCTTCAAAAATCTTCTTCTCTGAAATCAGAAGGCAGACAGCTTTCATATTTGGTATGTAGCATCATCTAGTGGACCTCTTCCAAGTTTGTTCATATCAAGACCCTAGGATCATATTTGGGCTCCACTCGGGCGTAACCCTTTTTACATAGAATCAAAGAGCAAAAATCTTTAAAAATTTTCTTTAACCCTTTGCTGTATAATCCCTGCTTTTTACGTGTCTGTGATTTTATGATTGAGAAAACATTGTGAAAAAAGAAGAAATTGCTTCTGACAAGCAATTTCTTCTTTTTCCACACTATTTTCTACCCTAATGAAAGGTTATTTTTCAAATTAAATCTACTTTAAATTTTCGTCTGCAAAACTTTTGAATTTGGACAGGTACAAAATTTTGTAAAACAGGAAAGGGTTAATCAAAACCAGAGGGCACACTGCTTTCATTTTTGGTATGTAGCACCATCCCTACCAAGTTTGTTCATATCAAGACCCTTGGGTCATATTTGGGTTTCACCCGGGCGCATCCCTTTCAGCTCATCTGAGCACAATGGGTGAAAATGGGAAAACCTTCAAAAATCTTCTTCTGTGAAACCAGAAGGCAGACAGCTTTCATATTTGGTATGTAGCATCATCTTATGGCCCTCTTCCAAGTTTGTTCATTTCAAGACCCTAGGGTCACTTTTGGGGTCCACCCGGGTGCATCCCTTTTTTACATAGAATCAAAGAGCAAAAAGGCATATCTGTCTTGCTCTTCGCTGAAAACGTTCCATGGTATTGATCTTAGGCAATTATCTTCTTTTTGACATCTGCCTATCTAATTAATGTGATGTCCCAGGGGTCATAGAGACTCAGGTGAGCGATCTAGGACCATCTTGGTCCTCTTGTTCTACCTAAGCTATGTTTTTGTATTAAATGCCATCATAAGTAAACATCTATCTATTAAACGTAAAAAGCTCTATGTAGCATTTATAGATTTTAAAAAGGCGTTTGACTCTGTAGACAGAGATAAGTTATTCTATGCTTTATCACTTAGAGGAATAAATGGTAAACTCTTAGGAGCTATTAAGTCTATTTACTCCACTGTCAAAACAGTCATCCGCAACGGAAGCGAATTAAGTGATTCTATATTATGTCCGGTCGGTTTAAGGCAAGGTTGTTCGATGAGTTCTATTCTTTTCATTATTTTTATCAATGAATTACATAATATAATAGCTAAAAGTGGTATAAAAGGCATCCAATTATTTCCAGATATTGAGGAAATTTTTTTATTAATGTTCGCAGATGATGTTGGTCTTATTTCCCATACAAAATCTGGGTTACAAAAACAACTCAATATTCTTTACACTTTTTGCAGTGAATGGAATTTAACAGTGAATATTGAAAAAACTAAGATAGTCGTTTTTAGAAGAGGTGGCACACTATCAATTAATGAAAAATGGCATTATGCAAATCCATGTATCGAATGTGTCAACAGTTTTTCTTATGTTGGCGTGAACTTCACGTCCTCGTTATCCTTATATAAAATGGCAGATGCAAATTCACTGAAAGCAAAGCGTGCTCTTGGAAATGTTCTTTCTTCTTTAAACCAGTTTATGCCTCTAAATAGTAAAATATTTTTTAAAATCTTTGATTCAAAAATTGCACCTATTTAACTATATGGTTGTGAGATTTGGGGTTTACAATCAATCAATAGTATTGAGAGAGTACAGAAATATGCTTGCAAAAGATTTACGTGTGTTCCACCAAATGCACCAGATGAAGCTGTACTTGGTGATTGTGGGCGATTTCCGATGCAAATCATCTCTTGTAAAAAAGTAATAAAATACTGGTTAAAAATTTTATCTATGTCGGAACACAGATATGTAAAGAAATGTTATGCAATGTTGAAATTATTTGATTCACGAGGTTATATCAATTGGGTCTCAAAAATCAGAGAACATTTATGTATAAACGGGTTTCAATATATATGGGAAAACCAGTCAGTTCAAAATGAAAAACAATTTATTTCTCAATATGTGCAGAGACTAAAAGATCAGCATCAGCAGATATGAAGAACTAATTGTGCAACTCTTTACAAACTTAAATTCTATAGTGGGTTTAAAACTACCTTTGAGACAGAATTTTATTTAGAGAATGTAAAGATAAGGAAATTCAGAAAAGCAATTTCTTATTTCAGAACATCTTCTCTACTCCTTGCGGTAGAGAAGGGTCGACATCAAGGAGTAGAGTATGATGACAGGCTATGTTATCATTGCAAAACTGTAATCGAAGATTCATATCATTTTCTACTTGTATGTCCTCAATATGATACTATTAGGGAAAAGTTTATTAGGAAGTCATTTTTTACTTACCCGTCAATAAATAAATTTAATATTTTAGTTCGAAATTTAGCAATGTATTTGTATTATGCTTATGAAAAGCGAAGTGAAGTATTACAATTATCAAATGAAGTTATAGATTGATGTAAAGCAAGTCATGACTTCTATAGTAGCTTTTCCTTCATATGATATTACATTAATTTCACTGGTTACGCCTCGAATGTTATGTAATTGTATTGGTGAATGTATGATTGTAAAGGCCGGTAGCCATATATCAAATAAATAAATATAATATTGCTTGGAAACTTTACACATGTTTCGGTGACCATAATATCAGCCTCTAGACAAAGATACTTTACTGTGATATTGAATTTAGTGGAATTTTAACCTTTTTTGGATTTAAAATTTCCTGGTTAAGTTTTTATGTGCAAATGTTTTATATAAGGTCATATCTCTATTTCTACATAAGCTGTTGCTTGAAAACTTTGCACATGCAAAGATCCATTACACTTATTTTGAATTTAAGGGAATTTTAACCTTTTTTGGACTTCGAAGTTCCTGGTTAAGTTTTTATGTGCAAATGTTTTATATAAGGTCATATCTCTATTTCTACATAAGCTGCTGCTTGAAAACTTGCACATGTTTCTGTGATCATAATTTCGGCCACTAGTCAAAGATTCATTTCTGCAATATTGAATTAAGTGGAATTTTAACCCTTTTCGGACTTAAAAATTCATGGTTAAGTTTCTACTTGCAAATTTTGTTTATCAGTTATATCTCTTTTTCTACTTAAGCTTATGCTTGGAAACCTACTTCTGGTACCATTATTTCAACATTTAGACAAAGATCAATACTCTGATATTGAATTTAGTGGAATTTTAACCGTTTTTGGACTTGGAAATTCTTGGTTAAGTTTTTACTTGCAAACGTTGTATATCGGTTATAATTCCATTTCTAATTTAGCTATTGCTTGGAAACTTTGCACATGCTTCTGTGACCATAATATCAGCAACTAGACAAAAAATCTATTCTCTTGACTTTCTTTTGATGGAATTTTCCAATGTTTTTATTGATTTGCTGTTACTTTCCAGCACATGGAATAGTCGAGCTTTGCTGTCCTCCGACAGCTATTGTTCAAACATCTTCTCCTCAGTTACCAAGATTAAAACCAAACTTTGCCGATATGTTCCTTGGGTGAATCTTCTCAAACTTGTTTGTGGAATTTTAATTGACTCCCAAATATGGGTGTGGCTAAGAGGGGCTTATTTTGACCCTGAAATCTTTAAACATCTTCTCCTCAGTAGCCAATTGGAGGATATAAACCAAACTTGGCACAAATGTTCCTTGGTGGATCCTACTCAAATCTTTTTAGCTCACCTGAGCACAACATGCTCAAGGGGAGCTTTTAGGGTGGTGCTGATCAGTCGTCTGAGGTCCGTTGTCCATCGTCAACAATCTTAAAAACTTCTTCTTCTCCTGAACCACTGGGCCAATTTCAATGAAACTTTGCCGGAATTATCCTTGGGTGACCCTCTTTAAAAATTGTTCGTTAAATTCTGATTGATTCATAAATATGGGCGTGGCAGGGATGGGCTTTATTTTAGCCTACAATCTTTGAACAACATCTCCTAAATCCACTGGGCCAATTTCAATGAAACTTTAGCAGAATGTTTTTTTGAGACTCTTTTCAAAAATTGTTCGAGAAATTTTGATTGGCCCATAAGTATGGGCATGGTAGGGGGGGGGGGGGGCTTATTTTGAGTGGCCTCAGTAAAAAATCGGTGGACAGGGTCACTTTAAATTCTTGGAATATTATCCTCATCAGCAAATGTGAATGAAACTTTTTCAGAAAGTTACGTGGATGGGTTCCACTGGACCAATAAATTTCAGGTGAGTGGTTTAGGGCCATTCTGGCCCTCTTGTTTGTGGAATATTGATTGACCCCCATAATATGGATTTGGCAGGGGGTGGTTTATTACGAACCTTTGTTATTTAAACATCTTCTCCTCAGTAACCAATGGGCTAATTTCAACCAAACTTGACTGAAATGTTCCTTGGGTGACCCTTCTTAAAAGTTGATAGTAAAAATTTGATTGACCCCCAAATATTTGAGCCTGAAATCTTTGAACGACATCTCCTCCACCACTTGGCAAATTTCAATGAAACTTTACAGGAATATTCCTTGGGTGACCTTTTACAAAATCTTGATTGGCCCTAAAGTAAGGGCATGGCAGTGCAAGGCTTTTTGAGCCTGAAATCTTTGAATGATATTGCCTGCACGACCACTTGGTTGGTTTTAATGAAACTTTCCCAGAATGTTCCTTAGATGACCCTTTTCAAAAATTATTCGTGAATCTTTTATTTGTCCATTGGTTTGAGGCTTATTTTGAGTCTCCTTGGTAATTAACTAGGTGTGTGTGTAGGTGGGGGGGTAGGGTCTATTTTCACTTTAAATTATGGATTTACATCTCCTTTTCAACAATTATGCAACTGTGAATGAAACTTTACCAGAAATATTCTTAGATGAGTTCCACTGAACCAATAAAATTTTATGTGAATGAAACTTTGCCAGAAAGATAATTAGATGAATTCCACTGGACTTTATTGGTCCAGTGGAATTCATCTAATTGTCTTTCTTGTGAGCGGTTTAGAGCCATTCTGGTCAGCTTGTTTCACTTTGAACTCTTGAAATTAAGTCTCCTCAACCTCTAGTTTTAACTTTGAATTTTATAATACCTCCTCAACCACATTTACTGGATGAATTAAATTCAGGTGATCGATTTAGGGGCATTCTGGCCCTCTTTTCATTTTAACATCTTTTCCTCTGAAACTAAACCAAACTTTGCTGAAATTATTCTCAAGATAAGCTCTTTCAGATTCCTTCGTTAATTCTAGGTTAATGATCTGGGCGCTACGGGCTGCACTTCACATACAATTACTCCGGAAAATATAAGTAATTACAGCGAATTACAATTACTTTTTTGCAAATACCCTAGGTCTACCATTACATACTTCCCTAGCCTCTAAATGCTATCTCACATAGGTCTACGATTACCAACCCATTTTAAGAGACAACAACTTGGAAAGAATGAGTGCTGCCCTGGGATCGAAACCGACCATTGCGCTATATCGGGAGGGAGAAGGCGCGCGTAAAACGGAATAGCGAGCGAGAGAGAGGAAGGATAGAGAATAATGAGGGAGAGGAGAGAGACAGAGATAGAGAGGTCGACGGGACCGTTTAATTAAAGACTAGTCTAGTTAATTGAGTGACAAGAAAGTGTTATTCCCGAGTTGCATAACATTGCATGCAATAACTAGAAAATAGGAGAATAAGAGATAATATAACTTGACCGGTACATGCGAACACAATATGAAATGATATGACAGCATTCAACCAAGCACTCTCAGCCTCACGATCAATGTTAAAAAAGGGTCCAATACAAAGAGAGGGGGAGAGAGAAAGTAGATTGAAAGGGATTTTAGGAGAGAAAGTGGAGATGAGATTGGAGGAGAGGGAAATGGGAAAAAAAGAGGTGGAGTGAGAAACTAAAGATAGAGTTATAAGTGCACATGGACGTGAAAGGCAGACCAAAAAAATTAATTTATAAGCCTTACCACCCGAGGAGGGGATTTAAAGACAAGTTACAATAAACAAGTAAAAAATTGCTCCAGTTTGGAGCAAAGGAGAAAGCGCTGCGGAAATGAAATGTTGTTTATTCAAATTGATTTTTTCTACTGTTTATCCATGTTTTCCTATGATCGATTATGACAAAGTGTAATCGATTATCGTAACTCACTAATCAATACCACTGGATGATCATTACATCACTAGATGGGTTGAGATGGGTTTCTGCAGTCATTTTGATTAGACTTTAAACCAAAATCCAGTCTCCATAAATTGAGCCGCCTCATGGGAAGAGCAACAATCTGCATATGCGAAAATAAAGGCATAGATCAGCTTTGCGGTAGCCCCGAAGCTGATCAGTGCCCTTGTTTTTGCTACACCGATAGTGCAATCCCTCTATTTTCTTAATACGAAATTAAGCTTCTAGTTATCTTCTGTCACTGCCCGTTTTTTTTTTTCGGACCTGGTCGAAAACCACATTGTTGGTTTTCTGACGTCGCGGCTCAATTATGACCTTAACTGTTGAGTAGGACGTACAACGCAAAATCAACCAATCCATTCTTGAATGTGAACTATTCTTTTCTTACAATATATGACTGACAGTTTTTTTGTGAAAGCATCGGCAAAAGCTCTTTTAAGATTAAATTCCTAGAAGGGAGTCATTGTCTGTTGTGAAAATGTGGTTATGTAAATAAGTAGTCCCCAGACACGCTTAATCAATACGCGGGTAAAGAGGCAAAAAATCGAAAGGAAAAGTCAAGAACAAACACCGAGATAAAACACCAAATAAATCATTTCTCATCTATTTACTAATGTATAATTATTTCTTTACTCATTCGCATTAAATTAAATTTTATTGAAAATCAGACTTTTGATCGAATAAATAAATAATCTAAACATTATTTCAATGATTATTGCTTCTTGTATCGATGATCAACTCCTTTCGATTTTAATAAAAATACCAACCGTAAACAAACCAAACAACACATTAAATCGAAAGGACTAAGTCAAAAACGTAATTTAATTATGCGCTTATATCAATGAAAAACAAAATTTTACTAACAGAAGATATAATAAAAAAAAAAAGACAATAACATAAACCGAACATAAATTTAAACATTTCAGAAAAATCCGCAATTGAAAAAAAAGAATAACGATAAATTTTATTTCATTTTTAGATCAAAAAGCTCAAAGTAACGTTAATATGTTAATGCAGCGTCGGCTACGACCGATCCTTTAGATTGTTGGTCATTTTTTTCGAGATAAAAGAGAGTTCGTCATTTATAATGTTTTTTTTTTTCCCCAGAAAAAGGAGTAATTAGCAAAATTATCAGCAACCATGTAAAATCTATCGCATTTTCAAATTAAGAGAATTGAAAAAAAGTATTTTTTTTCTAGCAAAGACTTATTTTTTTGACCAGGACAATTTGCTTATATCAATAATAAACCAATTCACATGAACACTTAAATCAACATCCCAAACTCATCACAAATGGCGCAGCGCTGATGCGCAGCGCAATAAACACTCAATACAGCTTTAAACAGAGTTTTACTAATATCGCGGCTGATAAAGCACTCCCCATGGCTCTCTGTTGTTCTGCACACCAACTTTGAACCACATATAATGTTTCATCGGAAACATCGGTTCCCATCCCGTTTATACTAAAGTCAGATAAAAAGAATCGGGCACGTCGACATGTCTAGGATTTCTGCTTAATTAAGCCCTTTTATATAACTTTTACACATCGTAAACACTTTTTTGTAACCAGACAGAATAAAGGAGATGGATCAATATTTCCGAAATCCTGTTTTAAACCAGTACCAGACAGCAAATCTTTAAACAAGTCAGAATTGAGAAGATTAGAAGACAACCAGGTGCAATTACAGTTTTGATGAAATTATTTCAATTTTTGTAAAATAGAAACATTTGTAAATGATTGAAGTATTTTGTATCAAAAACTGTGTTTTTAATTGAAATTTTAACGCAGTTTCGTTTCTTTATATTTTTCAAAACTGAATAATGCAAATGATGCTAGGTTGTTCATAGAGGATATTGAAAGAGGCTGCGCCGAGTTTTTTTCTGTTTTAGATGACGAGTTTAATAAATTTTGTATTTTATGAGCACAAATTTTATATTCTATTTATAATTTGACCCGAATTTGATCGTAAAACCGTCGAAATTCTTGAAATTCAACGTTTCATTTCTCCGCGAAACTTATAACGCCGTTTTAAAATGACATCACAAAACATGGATTATGACGTCATGTTCGCGATTACAAAATAGCGTTGCTATTCGCTCTGAGCTCATTTGCATAGTTATTCCACAAGTGTAATAACACCCGTGTAATATCAAAAATATTCAACGGGATTATTTCACTCCGGCGACGTAGGTCATATTATAAATCTGTTTATTTTGCTTCGTGTGCATTTTCTTTCTTCTTTAAGTGCTTTTCATTTCAATATCTATCATTTTTCTTTTTTTTTCAAATGAATTATACTTGGCAATTAATAAACTATTTACTATGTTACTGCAGCCATATCTTACAAATATTAGCAGTGTAAAATTATCACTACATGTACCGTTAATAATTCTTCCTAAATGCAAGAATACTTCAAATGATTTATGTCTTTAACACTCAATATATTTTATACAAAAACAATAATTTTAGAAAATACACTTTAAAAATTTGGCGATATGGTAAAAGCAGCTACAGCTTCAACAGCTCCAAAAACTACAGTTTCTTAATTATGACAAAATATTGGTTGCAGGTTATGAAAGAACTTAACCGTACAATTCTGAATGCAGAAGTTACTTGACATTCTGAAAGACAGCAGTCTTACCAAAGATGTTTACTCCTCAGCTTGATGAGAAAATACCCATAGCAGAATAAAAAAAAATCATGAAGGATGAAAACACTTCTCTATAGAAAAAAAAAAAATCATTATGACAATTTTTTCAGGCATGCATCATAAAAACTTTTCCCGGAGAATTGAAAAAAAATTATCCGGCAGCATGATAAAATATTTTCCCCACAGCTCGATAAGGAATTCCCTACAGTACGATAACAAATTTCCCCGCATCAGGATAAATCGACGATGAACCATAATGTGTTCAAGTTGATATTCTAAATAAAATATCTATTCTTCTCTGTTCTGTTCTGATAAAAAAATCCCTATTGCTTGGTTAAAAAAGAAGAAAGAAGAAATTTCCTGGAGCAGAATTAAAAAAATCCCCGAAGCATGATGAAAAGAAAAAAAAGATCCTGCAGCTTGATAAAACTTTTTTCCTGCAGCAAGATGAAAAAACTTCCCTGTGGCATGATAAGAAAATTTTCCCCGCATTATGATAAAAATAATCCCTAGAGCACGATGAAAATTTTCCATCTGAGCATGATAAACAGAAAAAAATATGCAGCTTGATTAAACATTTTTTCCCGCAGCATGAGGAAGAAACTTCCGAGCAGCATGATTAAAAGAAATAAAAGATCCTGCAGCTTGATAAAACTTTTTTCCTGCAGCAAGGTGAAAAAACTTCCCTGTGGCATGATAAGAAAATTTTCCCCGCATTATTATAAAAAATATCCCTAGAGCATGATGAAAAACTTCCATCTGAGCATGATAAGCAGAAAAAATATACAGCTTGATTAAACATTTTTTCCCACAGCATGAGGAAGAATCTTCCAGCAGTATTATGAATTTTTTTCCCTGCAGAATGAAATACTGTAGCATGATGAAACATTTTTCCCTTGGCAAGATGAAAAAATAATTCCTGCTTTCTAATGAAAAATTTCCCCTGCGGCTTGATAAAATGTGTTTTCTGAAACATGATAAAAATGTTCTCTGCTGCATGATAAAAAAAAATTCCTGCGGCTTGATAAAAAGTGTTTCCTGAATCATGATAAAAAAAAAGTTTTCTGCAGCATGATAAAAAAATTTCCCTGCGTATTGATGAAAAAATCCCGCAGTATAAAAGATAATTTTCAATGCAGAAAGGTTATGATTTTTACCATCCACTTTCTTCACTGTTTAATTAAAAATTTAAATTGAGCATGATGGAAAAAAAATCTTAACAAAGCTTATTAAAACAAGCCCTCCAGCATGATAAAAAAAATTCTTGCAGCATAATGATAATTTTTGTCATGCTGAAGGGAAATTGTTTATACTGTATGATATTTTACCATGCTTCATTGTTTTCGGGGGTATACTTGAATCAGCCTGTCTGTTTGTCCGTGAGTCTGTCTGGTCGTCTATGGACTGGTAATTTTGTGTCGCGAACTCCTCCTTCAGTTTTCCTTCAAAAGCTTTGAAATTCTATACAATGATTTATCACAATTCATGTTGAAGTTTTGCAAGACGCTATTTTGAGGTCCCACCTCCTCCTGGTTCAAGAATTATCTGCCCTTGAACTTAAAACATTTTTTTTTCTTTTCTCACTAATACTAGTAATTTTGTGTCGCAAACTCCTCCTTCAGTTTTCCTTCAAAACCTTTGAAATTTTATACAATGATTTATCATATGTTGAAGTTTTGCAAGACATTTTTTTGAGGTCCCAACTTTTCATGGTTCAAGAATTAACTGCCCTTGAACTTTAGACATTTTTTTTTCAAGAAGTATCTGCTCTCGAACTTCTGATTTTTTTTCTTTTCGGACGCATGAACTAGTAATTCATGGTTCTTTAAATAGCTTTAAAACTTTATACAAACATTTATCACATGTTGAATTTTTGCAAGACACAATTTTGAAGCTTCGAATTCCTCAAGAGTTATCATTATGTTTGAAGCATTTTTTGCCTCTCCTGTAAAATATCTCATTCTCTGAAAAAACTTGCGGGGGTATTAAGTCCCATTCTGGGAAAATTGCTAGTTTTTAAATATGCTGCAGGTAAAGTATTTTCTTCATACCTTTTTTTACCTTGCTGCAGGGAAAGTTTTCTTACATACTGCGGGGATTTTTTTCATCTGGGTGCAGGGAATTTTTTCATTATTCCGCGGGATATTTTTTATGTTAAACTGCAGAACTTTTTTGTCGGGAGCGGTTTTATATCATCCTACAGGGAAAAGTTTTGGATCATTCCGCAGGAAAATTGTTTTAACACGCTGCAGGAAAACTTTTTTATCGTGCTGCTCAGAAATTTCTAGGAAACAGGGATATTCTTTAATTGTGTCCTAGGATTTTTTTTATTATGATGCAGTTTTTTTCTTGATGCACGGATTTTTTATTTTGAAGATGGTAAATTCATTACGCTGATGGGGAATTCTTGATTGTGCTTTATTTCTTATTAATATTCTGCAAGGACCATTATTATCATGCTGCTAGGAAAGTAAATATCATGCTGCAAGGAAAAGTTATTATCAAGCTGCAGAGAATTCTTTTAATGACGCAAGATTTTTTTTATCATGCTGCAGGATTGTTTAATCATGCTAGGGCGATGAGGGTTTTTTTTTTCATCAAGGTACTGTTTAGTTTTTTTTCATTATGCTTCAGGAATATTTTTTTCTTGCTCAAGGGAAATGTTTTAGCATGTTGCAGGGATTTTTTTAACATGCCGCAGGGCCGATTTTTATCATGCCACAAGAAAACGTTTTATCAAGCTGCAGGGACATTTTTTCATCATCCTGCAGGATTCTTTTAATCTGCATCAGGAAAAAATTGGTCATGCTGCGGCGAATCATTCTAATTATGTGAGGAATTTTTGAACATGCTGTAAGGTTTTTTCCTGATGGGTCGGGAGGAGGTAACTTTTATAACGCGATGTGGTGCAATGTTTTATATTACAGCAAGAATATATTTTATCATTCTGTGGAGACATTTTTACAATGCTGTGTGATTTTTTGCAAGGATCTTGCTGCAAGGAAACATTTTTTTTAACACGCCACCTTTTCGCCCCATGGGACTAAGTATAGAAGAGCTTATATCAGTCTGATCGAGAAGTTTTTGATTATGCTGAGGGGATTTTTTCTCATCACACGGCGGGATATTTTTGTCCAGATGCATGAAGTTGTTTTTATCAAAATTTTCATACTTCAAGAAATATTTATTATCATGCAGCAAGAAAACTTTTTATCATGCCGCAGAGAATTTTTTGTATCATGATACAGGGATTTTTTCATCACGTTCTGGATTTCTTTTACCATGCTGTGGGACTCTTTTATTTACTGGAGGTCCAGAGCTGAGGGGATTTTTTTCATCATTCTACAGAATATTCTGCTGCAAGGATCATTTTAGTCTTGCTGCAGGAAAAAAAAGTTTCTGTCATGCTGCATATAAATTTTTTCGTTCATACAATGATTTTTTATAATGTTGTAATAGAAAAAAATTCTTGCTGCGGGTAACATTTTTTCTAAGGAGCAAAGTTTTTTTTCCCGCAAATATTTCATCAAGCATCAGGAATTTTTTTTTAAGATACAGAGGGAATTTTTTTATCATACTGCATCTCTTACTATGCTGCATGACAATATTTATGCTGCATAGTGATTTTTTCATCATTCTCCATTTCATTATTTATCATACTGCGAGGAAAGTGTATCGTCAAATGGATGCTGAAATTTATTTCATGGTTGCCGCGAAAAATTTCTTTCATACTGTTGGAATGGTTTTATCTTGCTGAACGGGATTTTTTTTTCATGCTGTTAGGATTTTTTTTTCATACTCATGGGATTTTTTATATGATGCTGCAGTATTTTTTTTTCATCAAGTTGCATGAAACACAATTTATAAAGACGCAGAGAAAATAAAAAAGCTGCTGAAAAAATGTTTTATTATATTCCATGAAATAATTTTACAATGCAATAAAGCCGCAAGAATTTTTTTTATCATGCTGGGGGGAATTTTTTAATCATGTTTTATGTAATTTTTATCACGCTACAGGAAAAGTTTTACATGCCGCCAGGCAAATTCTTTTTTCATGCTACAGAATAATTGTTTATCAAGCTGGGCGGGGGGATTCTTCGTCACGCATCTGGGAAATGTTAAAGCTGTTGCAAGCTTTTCTATCATGCTGCGGGTTTTTTACCATGTCACTGGATTATTTCATGCTACAGGAAAAAAGTTTTACCATATTGCAGGAAATTAATTTTGCAATGCAAAGGAAAATTTGGTTTATCAAGCTGATGGGAAAATCTTTCATCATAATGCATTTTTTTTCATGCTGCATGATATTTCTATTATGCTGAATGAAGATTTTTTATCATGCTCCAATGAACTTTTTCATCATTTTACAATAAAAGTTGTTCGTCATATGGATGGTAAAATTTATTTATTTATTTTTTTTTATCATGCTGCAGGGGAATTTTTTTACCATATAACATGGCCAATTTTTAGCTCCACTGGCTGAAAGCCACTGGGGCTATTGTCATGACGTTGTGTCCGTCGTGCGTCCGTCCGTCCATGCGTGCGTGCGTCCGGTCGTAAACTTTTCTTTAAAAATCTCATCCTCAGAAACTACTGGATGGATTTCAACCAAACTTCACAGGAATGATCCTTGGGTGCCCCTTTTCATAGTTGTTCAAGAAATTTTAATCCAATGAAAAACATGGATTTAGTGGGCGTGGCTAATTTCCAAATATGGTTGAAAGTGAGTTTTCTCAGATTCTAATAAATGGACAAAAAAGTCTACAAAAAATCATTGTGATCAAATGGAAAATATGCATTTTATGCGCGGAGGGCATTTCTCTATACGTTATATAGTGGAAAATTTGAAAATCATTTTCTCAGAATCTAATTTTTGGATATCAACCAAATTTCACTGGAATGATCCTTGAGTGACCCGTTATCAGTCTACAAAAAACAACAACATTGTGATCAAATGGAAAATATGCATTTTAAGGGCGGAGGTCATTTCTCTGTATGTTATATAGTGGGAAATTTGCAACTCATTTTCTCAGAATCTAATTTTTGGATATCAACCAAATTTCACTGGAATGATCCTTGAGTGACCCTTTATCAGTCTACAAAAATCATTGCGTATCCCTGGCTATGTTAGCAATATTTTTTCGTCTAAAACAAAAATCATTCTTGTGAACTCGTGGATATCATGGAAAGTGTACGAAAGATAATGAGTGACAGGCATACTATGTTTTCCATTAGAATTTGCTCTTTTGACTCGTCGATTGTATACTAAGTCACTGGAATTACAACTTAAAAAAACGTGTACGAGATATTCAGTCTGATCACACCTGTTTTTCCTTGGTTTGTATTTGAAATCCTACATTAAATCCCTTTAAATATTTTTCGATATAACACACCGTTTGAAAAATAGTGGACATGAATATCAGCCTGTATGTCGATCTAAATTGTTTTGATGTGTTATTGCAAAATACGACACCAAAAATGATAATTTTTATTATTTTTTAAATCTGAATATGGGTCTGTCGACATCGGCAATCACAAATAATTCAGTTTTGTCATCTACATCAAGTCCGTGGAATTCCGACTGTCTACAGAGGCAACATTTTTTCTACCACATGTTGTCTTTGGGGACCCGCTGTGTGTTTATTTTTTTTAATTTTGGCTTCAAATTAGGAATAAATATCGGCGGATGATTAGACTACAGCTGTGTACAAGTTAAAATAGCATTTATTGAGTGATAGGCGAAATATGAGAGCATAAAATCTTATTTCGTAACTTTTCATGGGAAACCTCCGAAATAATCAACGACTGTGGCCTTATTTTCGAAGGATATGAGTAAAGATTTATTCTAGAGAAGCGCTGAACACTTATACGTTCATTTATCTGCTTTAGAATACCAAAACTTGAATCGTTTAATTACACGAATAAATTTATTTGACCTACCGTCCCCATGACATAATGTTTCGATGCGGTCGTGGTTGTCTCTCATCTGTCAGCGCCGCAACCGGTTGTACGGTGTGATATAGCTGCAAGGAGATATTTTGGATTATGCTCCATTTATAATCATACTGCGAAGAAAGTGTTTCGTCTCTGGATGGTAAAAGATATTTCCTTGCTCCAGATTTTTTTCATTCCAGATAGGCGACACTTTAAGGGTTTCGCGACAGAGAAATGAGAGAATATAAATTGAAATGAATTACATATGAGAAATTTTTCCAATGTTCTAGAGAACGAAAATTAACGGAGATGAAATATGCTTGAAAACAATATAAGGAGCTCTACGTGAAAACTGTCTTTAATCGGGCCGTCTGGGTGAATTTTTGAGTTCAAAACAACTAAAACATGCTTGTATTCTAAACCGCTTACGCTTATGCGAGTATGCCATAACCAAATAACACTTACTCGCATCAACAGTGTGATTTTACACACGCGTAGATCCAAATTTTAAACATACTATGGCGGAATACATAGATTGACGTCATAGCTTCTTTCGAATGAGCGTATCCAAGCGAAGGGATGAGTTTGATAATGACCGAATGGCTTATTACCGGATAACTTTACAAATAACTCGTAAACAAGATTTTTAATAGGATAAGTGTTATGATCGAGAGATCAGCTCTATACCTAAAAAGAACTTAAAGAAATCCCCAGAATAGATTCCTTGAGCATCAATTTTTACCAAAAAAGGCGAAATACCGATCTTAAGCGCTGTAGATCATTCTTTCGGAATGAATCGAACAAAGAATTCGTTCAATTCATCTTCTGTCATTTTCTACTATTGGATATTTTTCTCATATTGCTGCAGAGAAATTTTCTATCATGCTCCCGGGAGTTATTCTAATTATGCTGCAGGGAATTATTTCCAGCAAGCTGCAGGGAAAATCACATCATGTCAAAGGGAATTTTTTCATGTTGAAGGAAACAAGTTTTATCAAGCTGCAGAGACAACTTTTCATTATTCTGCAGAAATGATTTTTTATCACACTATAGGGAAATATTTCATGTTGCTCCAGGATTTTTGTTTATTATTATGCAGGATTTTTTTTCGTAATGCTGCGATAATTTTTTTTATCATGCTCCATTGATTCTTTATCATGCTGCGGAGAAGAGTAGTGTTTTATCATGTGGTTATCATAATTTGTTACCTTGTTGGAGAGTTTTTTCTTCCTTTTATCATGACTTGGGGTTTTGTTTTTGCTGATGCAAGAATTTTTTTATCTTGACGAGGAGAATTTTTTTAATTGTGTTGCCAGATTTTCTTAATCATGCTGCAAGGAATTTTTTATCATGCTACAGGGAGGAAAACTTCATCATGCCGCATGCTTACTTTTTTATCATGCTGCTGGACAATTTTTATCGCGCTGTGGGGAAATTCTTCGCCACGCTTCAGGTTTTTTTATTTGTTTCCTGCTTAAAGATTGTTTTACTGTGATGCCGGTATTATTTTATCATACCACAGGGAACCTTTTTCATGCTGCAGGAAATTAATTTTACATTTAATTTTTTAATGCTGCATGGCTTTTTAATCATGATCTTTTGAATTTTTATTATTATGCTTGGACAGTTTTTCATCATGTGTTTGTTTTTTTCTTTCTGTAGGACCAAACTTGTATCATGCCGCAGATAAAGCTGCAAATATTTTTTTTATCATGCCACAGGAATTCATTTTATCAGCTGGGCGGGGAGAGTATATTTTCACGACAGGGAAATTTTTTTGCTGCAGTCTTTTATCAAGCTGTAGGAAATTCGATGCTGTAGGAAATTTTTTTTTAACATGCTGAGAGAAAAATATCATATTGCATTTTCTATCATACTGCATGGATTTTTTTAATATGCTGCATAACGGTTTTTTTCATGCTCTATTCAAACTTGTATCAAACTGAAAAAAGTGTGTCATCATATAGATAGTTATTTCCTTGCTGTCTTACATACGGAGGTTGTTTTACTTTTTATTTTTTTTTAAATTATTTTATTATGTTTTTTTAATTGTGCTGCAGAGAATTTTGTATCATGCTCCTCTTTTTTTTCTTTTCTTTTTTTGCTACAAATGCAACATTTTTATCGTGAGGGAAAAATGTCCATCAAGCTGCATAGAACTAAATAATGATGTAAGATTTTTTTTATCGAGCAGCCGTTTTTTTGATGGTGTGGAGAGAGGCTATTTTGATCATACCGATTGAATTTTTTTTATCATGCTGCAAGATTATTTTTTTTATTATGAAGAAGGGATTTTTTTTATCACTGTGGAAGAAAAAAATGTAATGCCACAGGGCCAATTTTCATTATACTGCTGGACAATTTTCATCATGCTGAGGGGAATTTTTTTATCATGCTACAAGAAAAATGTTTATCATGCCCCATGGGTCGACTGTTTCAACATGCTGCTTGACAATTTTTAAATTGCTGTGGGTAAATCCTACGTGAGGCTGTGGGTATTTTTTTTTATCCTGCTGTAGGATTTTTATCATGCTGCAAGCAATTCTTTTTTCATGACACAGGGAACTTTTTCCTGTTGTTGGAAATCCTTTTTTTAAGCTGCAGAAAATTCAGTTTACAATGCTGAAGGAAAATTTGTTTTTTCATGCTGAGGTAAAAATATTCTTCATGTTGCAATTTTTGTCATGAATGGAGATCTTTTATCACGCTTCATTTAAAATTTCATCATACTACAAGGCAGGAGTTTTGTCATATGGATGGTAAAACTTTTTGCCTTACTGCAGGAAAAATTAACGAAGGATAGATGATGCAAGAATTTTTTTATGATGCTACAGGATTTTTTTTCATTACTTGGGGCGGTTTTTATCACACGACGGGGATTTCTTTTTATTATGCTGCAGGATTTTTTTTATCAGGCTGCAGGGAATTTTGCATCATGTCGCAAATTTAATCATGCTGTATTGATTATTTTATTTCAAATATTTTGGCATTTGTTTTTATAATATTGCATGAAGTTTGTTTGTTTGTTTTTTTTTTTTCATTTTTTATTTTTATCAAGCTGCGAGGGAAATATTATCAAGCCACAGAGATGTTTTGTCATGTTGCAGGAAATGTGTTAATAAGCTGCAAACAATTTGCATTATGCTTCAGGAAAGATTTGTATTTTGCTGAGGGAAATGTTTCATCATGCTTCAGGACTTTTGTTTTTTAAACATACAAGCTATTTTCCATAATGCTGCTGGGAAATTTTTTGTCATGTTCACTTTATTTTTTATCAAGCTGCGGGGAAAGTTTTTCATCGTATAGATGATATAATTTGTTACCTTGGTACCTTGATGTCGGGAAAATTTTCTTTCACACTGGGAAATTTTTTTAAACATGCTCAAGGGGATATTGCATGAAGTTTTTTTTTTATTTTTTTTTATCAAGCTGCGAGGGAAATATTTTCATGCCACAGAGATGTTTTGTCATGTTGCAGGAAATGTGTTAATAAGCTGCAAAAAATTTGCTTTATGCTCCAGGAAAGATTTGTATTTTGCTGAGGGAAATGATTCATCATGCTTCAGGACTCTTGTTTTTTAAACATACAAGCATTTTTTTCATAATGCTGCTGGAGATGTTTTGGTCATGTTCACTTTATTTTTTATCAAGCTGCGGGGAAAGTTTTTCGTCGTATAGATGATATAATTTGTTACCTTGGTACCTTGATGTCGGGAAAATTTTCTTTCACACTGGGATTTTTTTTAAACATGCTCAAGGGGATTTTTTATCTTGTTGCAGGGGGAATTTTTCGTCATAATATAGGGAAATTAAATCATGCTGATCAGGAAATTTAGATGCGATTAGGAAAATTGTACTGTAAAGAAATGTTTCTATCATGCTGTAGTGATTTTTTTATTTCAAATATTGTGGGATTTGTTTTTATAATATTGCATGAAGGTTTTTTTTTATTTTTTTTTTATCAAGGGAAATATTTTCATGCCACAGAGATTATTTTTCATGTTGCAGGAAATGTGTTAATAAGCTGCAAGAAGAAATGTTTCTATCATGCTGTAGTGATTATTTTTAATGATGCACTGAAATTTTCATCATGCTACAGGAAAATGTTTCATTATGCCGGGGCGGGAGGCATGACCTTTTTATCACGCTGAATTGATTTGTTTTAATCATGATGCAGTAATTGGTAGGCCACAGAAGCGGCCTACCAGTATGAATGCGTTTTGAAAATGACCATGGGGGATTAGGGATACATTATTATAAAACTTGTCCAATGTTTTTATTCAAAACATAGAAAACCGTATAATGCAGCCTGGATCAAACAACAGTTTTTCAAAAACTGTTTTGTAATGAAAGTTATTGAGCAATAAAATCATGGTTTTTGGTTATGAATTTAATTTTACAAATATTGCACATTTCATTAAAATGACTGATGCCGGGACGGGAGGCATGACTAGACATGTTTGACCTAGTTTTTAATCTTTTTCCCCCTGTTTTCTGCAATTTTTTTACATCAAAGTGATTCTCACAGGAGATACATCTATGGTTACACTCCTGTCTGTTTTGGTCTTGTTGAACATATAGTGAAAATGGCATTTTTGCGGTTTTAGAAAAAACACACAATATTTCATTATGCACAATTACACTCTAATTCCTTTTGGTACAAAAGTCTGTGATGACTTATATCAAAGCTCTGGTCTAGAGAATAAATGTTTCTACCTTAATAAATCTAATCCTGTGTGTGATATGTAGCAGTTGTCTGGCACTTAGCATAACATAATTTCAAGCCAGTTACTGTTATTCAAGCATTAAAACAATGCGACGAAGGGCGCATATCACGTTTTTGAATCAAACTATTTTGGGACAACCGAAGTAGGTCCTTTTAGTTCAAATAGGTGCAGTCTTAGTACTAGTTTGAATGACAGCTATTGAATGATAACTTGAATCTTTTGCCTCGTGTTCTGATTTCAGAATTGTTTGTGCTATTATTTTGAGTCTGTATTTTCTTTCTCTATGCTCATTTCTTTGGATAACTCCGCATACATCAGCATGAAGGTTATTATTCTAACAAGAGCACCACCTATGGGTGCAACCCTTGGCTGTGCTTGGCTGCAGGTGCTGGATAATACGAAAAGCTGAGTGGAAAAAGGGACTCTTACAAAAACCCTTTTCAGAGTTGTCCCCCTTGATTGTCTGGATAGCTCTTGAGATAGTGAACATACATGCTAAATTTTATGAAGATATCTTCAATAACAACAGGTCAATAACAACAATGCCAACGCCGCTAAAATGATCTCCATACCTCAAGTTTTCTTAGAAAACAGACAAGCTAAAAAAGGCAATCACTTTACCATCATGTGTAATTCATTGTGCCTATGATGAAATAAAGTACTCCTTAGTATTTTTAAGCCGGATGTGCATTCTAAAGTAGTGTCATTATTGTTGTTAACTCTTTAAAATCTAGAAAGGTATTGTTTACAAAAAAATATTTTTATAAGAAAAATACATTATTCATTGATGATAACCAAATAATTTGCGGCCTACTTTGATGCATTGCATCAAAACTTTGTCTTGTATTTCTTTATCATGCTGTGGAAAAATATTCTCATCATGCTGCAGGTGTTCTATCACGCTGCAGGGAAATTTCTACCATGCTGCAGGCGGAAAAATGCAAATCGGATTTTTTTTTCATCATGCTGCAATTTACCTTATCATACTGCATATATTTTTTTTTATTTTGCTGCATAAAGATTTCTTATCGTGCTCCATTATTTTTTATCGTACTAAGAGGAACGAGTTTCGTTAAATGGATGGTATTATTTCCTTATTGTGGGATATTGCTGCAGGGGATCTTTTTTAACCATGCTACAGGGTAATTTTTTTTTATCATACCGCAGGGCCAATTTTTTAATGCTGCTTGGCATTTTTTATCATGATTTTGATTTCTTCGCGCTGTTGGGATTTTCTTTTATCCTGCTGCATAATTCTTTTTTTCATAATACTATAGGATAGTTTTACATATCATGCTAAGGGGAAAAAATTCCATTTTGATGCGGATTTTTTTTCTATCTTTTTTTATCATGCAACAGGAAAAAGAATTTTATCATTCTGTGGTTTCTGTTTTATTTTACTTATTTTTTTGCTTTATGCAAAGAATTTTTATTTCTACTGCAAGATTTTTTGTTGTGATAATGCGGGGGCGGGGAATATCACGATACAGGAAAATGTTTTTATTATGCTGCAGAAATATTTTTCTCATGCTGTAGGGATACGTTTTTATCATGCTGCGGGCATTTTTTTCTATCACGCTTTAGAAAATTTTTATCATGCTGCAGGGAAAACAATTTTAAGCATGTAGTGTGGTGCCTTATGTAATCCCGTAGGATTTTCGTGCTGAAATTGATTTTTTGGCTTTAATTGATTATTTATGGGTCAAGCAATCGAAAACTTTGCGGGTCCAAATTTTATGGGTCTGTTCCCCGATTTTATGGGCTCTCAAAGGAGCCCATATGGGCAAAATAGGTATTTTCCTAATACTAGGTTCAGGAAAGGCGTTTTTTTGTTATTCTTAAATGTTTTCTGTAGGTTAACAATGTATTTAGTGTTAGAACATTTTTGAAAATACAGTAACCCATATTTCAAAAGCTTTTCCACTATTTTTGGGCTCTCACATTCTGTTTGTCCCATTCTTTCAAAGGTCAAGGTCGAAGTATTTGTCAATTTGGGAACTTCATAACGAAACATGCGAAAAATGAAACATTATACACGAAAATTAACAATTCGAAATTTATAGGCTGGATATAAAAAGACTGGTTCGTCACTGGCCTTGCCGATTCGAACATTCAATCTACATTTTTTTTTCAAAAGAGTTACTTTAAGAAACAGGACTGTGGAGAAGTGTAAGGTCAAGAAGGAGAATAAATCTATTTTTGTCGAATGAGAAACACAATTTTTGACAATTTTACTGATGGTGACAATCGCTCGATCTGTAATGTGGTGATCATGAGTGTTCTGATCTTCACGATCACTTTCCTTTATCTTCTTTTCAGTTGCCACTGTTACTGTCTTTATTGTTTCGAACCGAAATAGTCAAGAGACTCAGAACAAGGAATGATAATACTTTTCGATGATCACAGAAGCTGTTTCCATGACTTAGAAGTTTCATTAGTAAATCGAATTTTAAAGTTTTCGATGTTATCGAGCTGTTCTTGTGGGTCTTATTGTAAAATGACTGGTAAAAAAACCCAAACATTTTCATTCTGTCTTGGCTTTAAGAAATTTTCCTTGACACTGTGCATGTTTCACACAAAAAACCAAAACAACATGCTTATCGTTAATGATTTCTAAAAAGCATTTACCTCTTTGCTTGTATGACCAATGAAAACTAGTTGGTCAAAATCTGTCTCTTTAGATTTGAACGAGCATAGCTGTTACCAGGACAGTGAACTACATTAGTGGAAATAAATATGTCCGTTCATATCTAATCTAATGGTTGTTCCATATTAATTTCATAATTATGTGAATCTAGCAATACTAGAGCAGTCTCGCTTTGCCTTAGTCCGATATTTTCTCCGTGGTATTAAAGTAAATAGCTGTTATCATTATCTTGATATGCATAGCCTTTTTAGTATATACATATGGTAAGCAAGAAAGTCCTTCCTTTAGCCATAACAGACCCTCAATACTTAAATGCATCCATTGAATAGGGTCATTTTTTTCAAGGGCTTTCTTTTGCATTTTGTAGGTTGCAAAATTAAAACAAGAATCAGATTGCCATGCCCAATGATGTTCTTTACCAAACATACATTTCCCGAGGCAGCAAGATATAATTCAAATCTGCAAGATTACATGTTCACAGATTACTGTTAAGTAGATGCAATTTAACTGGCATCCAATATAGTGCATTTCATTAAAATGACGAGTTCCTAGATTTGGTCTAGTCCATGATGTTTCTTTTATAGACATAAATGCACCTGTTAAGAGGTTATAACATGTCAAAACGAGTTGAAATGATAAAGTTGTTGTAGTTGATAAGATTTTTTGGTAACTTATTTCTATGAAAAATTAATCAAAATCGATAAAAGATAATATAACTATATATGTTACAAGAAATTGTTTGTAATAAGCGTTGCAAAACATATGTTGCGTCTCAGTATCACCTCTTTTACTTGATTTTTAGGAAGATTCACTATTTGTTTTAAAAAAATGAAGCATTTTTTATCAGAACAGATGAGATATATACTAATAGACATTTCCATAAGAGTGTCTGTAAGTAGGGACATGTAGTTAACCGATGCAGGCGTTTTGCCTGCGAATGCTTGAGAATGTTTGCAAGAATGGCAATTCTTAAGGAATAAAAATCTGTAAGTTCAACAGCAATTGTGTGTCGTTGATAGAAATTCCAAAGGAAGAGAGCTGATGCACACATCTATAACTCTTACTCTGAATTGATGAACTTGTTGTTTGATATAGTTTTAAATTTATACGCATAAGCGAACTATGCATTATATACATTGTATACTTTACTCTAGACGTTAAAGGGCAGTAACAACAATTTGAAACAGAGTAAAGCGAACAAACTAGCAAAAATAAGACGACGTGATTTTTATTTGTGGGAACTTATAAATGTCAAAGCAAAAATACAACATTGAATAAAAACATATTTATCCATAGTATCTTTACAGAATGCCGAAAAATGTTCTTATGGGCTTCATTAAGCGCCAATGAAATAGGTATGGGCTTTTCAAAATTGATTCACATATGTTTTACCGAGACCCGCATCCATTACCTCATAAGGCTTCAGAAATAACATTCTTCAGAAATCTTTCCTTGAACCAAATTGTTGGCAAAGTAACCATGTTGACTCACATGGGCTTATTAAGGGTCCATATAATCGATAAAAGTAGGGAAATTGGTTAGGAAATTTAAACAGAATATCTCCAACCCAAAGAGATCATTGATACCATTTGTGGTACAAGCGAGCAACATTGAAATCAAACAAATTTTACGAAATATGTCGTTTATTATTTAAATCTGTCGTATATTGGCATTATGCTGCAACCCCCCCCCCCCCCACACACACACACCCTTCTCTTATGGGCTTCATTTGGCGCCAAAGCAACGGGTACAATTAAGAACATCGTGAAATTGAAAGATATTACTAACAAAACCATTCTAAATCATTCATTCAAAGCTCCATTCATTCATTCTCAAAACATGCAAAGGGACGTAATGGATATTTTAAACGCAATTAGCGATTCCATGTTACCTCCCTTAAAAGTCATTCAAAACACACTCCTCCCACTCGTTCAATTTCATTTCGATATAATTCCACAATCATTCACTATGGGAATTTCACTATAATTTAACTGTATGGGTTTCGAAAATTGGATTAATATACTTTTGTACCATTTTTGAAACAAGTAGGCACCATAAAAATCGTGAGTTAGGAAAACTCCTAAATCTGTTCACATGGGCTCATTTTAAAGCCAATCAAAAAGCATATCAGAAGTTTAAAATTTAAAAATGATATACATCAACACTTACCAACGCTAGGTATTGAACGTAATTTGAAAGAAAGGTCAAAGGAATGGCATTTTTTTTGTGAACTTATTTTAGGAAAACACCCCAATCGGCTCATATGGGTTATTATGAGAGCCCAAACAAATTCCAAAATGACCCAGGAGAACATGGACATGCAAGTATTCCACGCCAACCCATACTTTATACTAAACAGGGCTTAAGAAATCATCTCGAAACAAAAAAGGTTTTTTACCCTTAACCAACGAATATAAAAACGTCAAAATGGCTATTTTGGGCTCTGTGAGAGCCCATAAAATGGTGCAATAAGCTTTTAAACATGGATTTTTGCATTTTTTTCTCTTCCATCCACACTAAATACACAGCCAAACCAAAGAAATCATTTCAGGAAAAAATCACATCTCATAAGCCCTCTTTTAGAAAAATACCTATTTTGCTCTTATGGGCTCCTTTGAGAGCCCATAAAATCGGTAAATGGGATCGGAAAATTTGGACCCGCATAGTTTGCGATTACTTGACCCCTAAACAATGAATTAAAACCAAAAAATCAATTTCAGCACGAAAATCCTACGGGAGCCCTTTTTCGTACATAAGGAACCGCACTAATGCCGGCAGGCCAATTTTTAGCTTCACTGGAATAAGTCCAGCAGAGCTTATGTCGTGGCGGGTAATCTGTCGTTAGTAAGTGCGTCCATTCTTCTGCTCCGAACTGACTGGGCAGAATTTCACTAAATTATACAGGAATGATCCTTTTGATATGCTCTCTCAGATTCCTTTAAGAAATTCTGACCAGGTTGATATATAGTGCGGCACGAGCTGGCGAGTTACCTAAAAATTGGGTCTAAAGCTAAAATAAAAAAAAATCTGAAACTACTTGTCAGAATTCAAGCAAACTTTACAGAACCAATCCCCTGGACATGCTTTTTTTTCAGATTCCCGGGCGGGTATTTAGGCCTTAAAGGCTGACGTGTCAACATATAAAAAATGCCCCGAATGATTAAATATAAAAATATCGCATTTTCTGATACAATTGGTCAGAATTCAATTAAACTTTATAGAAATAATTATTAGGGCGTGCTCTGTTGGATTCCGTCGTTAGATTCTGATCGGGTGTTTACTTTGGGTACTACGGGCTGTCGTGTCAATATACCCACACTTTAAAGAATGATTCTTAGGACATGCTCTTTAGAAATCTCCATTAAATTCTGATCGGGTGTTATAACATGGACGTAGCAGGCTGGCGTGTCGCAAAAAAATGGGTTCCCAAATGGAGAATATCAAGAAATCTTCTTCTTTTAATCCACTGGTCAGAGTTTAATCAAATTTTACAGAAATAATGCTCATGACATACTCTTTCAGATTCGTTAGTTAAATTCTGATCGGAATGATAACATTAGCTTTGGGCTGACGTGTCACCAAAAATCCCCCCCCCCCCCCAATTGTGAAATATAAAAAAAAAACATCTTCTCTGAAACTACTGGTCAGAATTCAACAATACTTTACAGAAATGATTCCCTGGACATGTTCTTTCACAATCTTTCGTTAAATGCTGATCGGGTTGATAACACTGGCGAGTCGGCTTTTAACCCTTTCCTGTTTTACAAAATTTTTGACCTGTCCAAATTCAAAGGTTTTGCAGATCAAAATGAAAAGTGGATTTAATTTGAAAAATGACCATTCAGTAGGGTAGAAAATAGTGTGGAAAAAGAAGAAATTGCTTGTCAGAAGCAATTTCTTCTTTTTTCACAATGTCTTCTCAATCATAAAATCATAGGCGCTTAAAAAGCAGGGATTAAACAGCAAAGGGTTAAATTTTTAAATTCTGATCGGGCTGATAACATGTGCGTAACGGGCTGATCAAAAATGGGCCCCAATGGTGCAATATCAAAAATCGTCTTCACTGAAACCACATGTCAAAATTTAACCAAATCTTAAAGAAATAATCATTGGGCCAAGCTCTTTTTTATTTCTTTTAGCGTAAAATACTAATTGGGATGATTACATTAGCACTACGGCCTGGCGTAAAAATGGAACTAAATGGTAAAATATACAAAAATGATATTCTTTGAAACTACTGGAAAGAAACTATCGTCAGGTTTTACTTCATTTCACCTGAATGATCTTTGGGACAAGCTCTTCTAGATTTCTTTGTTAAATTATTAATGCGTTAATACCATGGGTATGAGGGGCTGCCGCATCACCAAAAACTTGTCCCATATGGTGAAAATCCAAGAGTCCACAGAAATTATTCTTGGGACATGCTCTACAGATTTCTTTGTCAATTCTGATCGGGTGGATATCATGGGTACTTTGGGCTACCGCGTCATGAAAAAGGGCATTCTGTACTTTTAATGATAGTTTTCATCAGCGAAAAAGCGGCCATAGGGAAAATAAAAAAAATGTCCATAGCTAGGCATATTTTATGAATGATTGTGTATAGGTGTATTTTCGAAACTGAGCTCTGACGCAGGCACCAAGTCCATTATTATAGGTATATCGGGAACATTAAAAAAGCGCATGATAGGAATTGAACCTAATTCCTTCTTTTCAATTATGAAAGTACTTGTATTAGTAAACCTTAAGATTTCAGACAGTCAATAATTTTCGTTTGAAAGGTAAGTTATATCTTTTTTAACGTGTAGTTTAAACCTGTTTTATCTTTTTCGAAAACCTTGCATGGGAATTTAACAGTTAAAAGTGGATTTCAAGGCTCACCGGGCAAAATCTACCTACAAGACTGTATCAATAATAATCAATAATAAGGGTTGGTAGATGATTGACTTTGATTATGACATCATAATTGTCGGTATTGTCGGTATTCGGTAATTCAGCCACAAAACCTCACAGGTAATCCAACAGATAAATACAGATCCAATTATAATTAACCCTTGACCCTGATCCTGACCTTTTACATACTTTCTTAAATATTAAATTGTTGGAGCAGGGGCTGTATAAAGCCAATTTTAATGGTTGGAAGATGATTGTCTTCCTTTCTGGCATCGTGTTGAACACTTGACCCAGAACTTGGCCTTTGACCCAGAACTTGGCCTTTGACCTTCTTTCTTTAATATTGAATTATAAGGTCTAGGGCTGTGTCAATACTTAGGGTTGGTAGATAATTGTCTTTCAAACTGGCATCCTGTTGAACCTTTGACCCTGTTTTTTTTACCTTTGACCTATTTTCTAAAACTTATAATAATGAGGTCTAGGACTGTATTTGGTCAATTTTTATGGTTGGTAAATGATTGTCTTTGATTCTGGCATCATGATGAACCCTTATTCCCAAACTTGAAATTTGACCGACTTTCCTACAAGGAGAATTATTTTGAATAGGACTCTATAAAGTCAATAATAATGGTTAGTAGATGATTGTCCTTGATTCTTGCATCATGTTGAATGATTGACCCAGTTTTTCACCTTATACCATATTCTTAAATATTTAATCATTAGGGTAATGGTCTGTATTAAGTCAATACTTGAGGTTAGAAGATGTTTGTCTTTCACCTGGCATCACGTTGATCCCTTGACCTAGATTTTTACCTTTAATCAACTTAATCAACAAATATTGAATACTAATATTAAGTAAGTTTAGCATTAAGTCAATAATAATGGTTTGTGGATGATTGTCTTTGATTTTGGTATCATGTTGAACCATTGACAGAGTTTTTTACATTTGACCTTCCTTCTAAAATATTGAATTGTAAGATAAAGGTCAGCATTTAGTCCATTATAATGGTTGGTAAATGATTATCTTTGATTTTGGCATCATGATGAATCCTTGACCCTGACCTTGACCTTTAACCTTCATTTTTAACATTGAATAATTAGGGTTATATCTGTATCAAGTCAATTCTGATGATTGGTAAATGATTGTCTTTGATTCTGGCATCGCGTTGAACCTTTGACCCCAACCTTGACCTATTACCTTGTTTCTTTTATATTGAATTATTAGGTCTGTATTAAGTCAATAACAATGATTTGAAGATGGATGTCGTTGATTCCGGCATCATGATTAACCTTTTACCCAGATCTTAACCTTTTACCTACTTTCTTAAACTTATAATAATAGGGTCTAGGTCTGTATTCAGTCAATAATAATGGTTGGTAGATAATTATCTTTGATTCTGGCATCATGATGAACTTTTGATCTAAACTTTGAAATTGGACCAACTTTCCGTTTTAAAGAAATATTTGGAAAAGGATCTTTAAAGTCAATGACAATGGTTGGTAGATGATTGTCTTTGATCCTTGCATCATGTTGAACCATTGACCAGATCTTGACCTTATACCCTGTTTCTTAAATATAAGGTTATGAGGGCAAAGTCTGTATTTAGTCAAAACTTGAGGTTGGAAGATAATTGTCTTTGATATGCATCATGGTTTGGGTGGTATCAGCTGGGATGGGCGGACTGATTTTGTTCAGAAAGAGTAACTCTGACAGCTCTTAGGTACATTGATGAAATTCTCAATACCGAAGTAAGATTTTACGCTGGTGCTATTGGGGATGGATTTATTTTAATGGATGATAATGCCCGTCCATACACGACCCGTATAGTCCAAGAGTATCGCCAAGAAGAGGACATTCCACGTCTGGACTCGCCGGTTCGCTCAACAGACTTAAATCAAATATACTCATGCTCATACTTTTAATAAGCTATAAACATCTACAGTGTTTCTAGCACAAGCAATACAATGAGAGAACATTATAACAAAGATCGTGAACATTCAATTCCGTTAATTAATACCTGACAAAAAACATTTAGTTAAGAGAATAAACTATCGTAGCTATCAAAATATTTTTTTCAATAAATAAAATTTAACGAATAGAATTTAATTCTATTCAAGCAAGACATTTTTCATTGTCTTATATATTCATAAAAAATATACATCATCAATTTAACATCTATGGAGAAATATTTCGACTTTTGTCTGCAAAATAAATAAACTTGGCTAACTTAATGATACTTTTTTTGGAGTTATTTGGAACAGACTTTGAAATCTATGCAGTGATGGCCAATGACAACAAAAAGGTTTCAAATATTTTCTTCTCAGGTCTGAAAATTTCGGACAAACTAATACAAAATGATATTCACTTTCTACCATGTTCATTTGACAGTTATTGCATATACGGTTTTCAGGATTGATATTATCATGTCGGCCCCTTCCGATAAATAAATTGTGCGAAGAAGTTTTTATTTTTGCGAGAGCTATCTTATATTTTATATCATACTGATGTTCTAGGTATGGTTCTAATTGAAACGAGTGTTTAAAATATCCTTATGATCTTAAACGATTCGTATTCCCGATTGTTGATCTCCATTCTTGGATATAATTATCACGTATTCTCTGCTTAATAAATGGTAAATTAATGTCAATCGCGTTTTGATTAATCCAAATGTAACCTATTCCATGGCGTTCAAGTAAGCATTTTATTTGATAAACCCAATTCATTTCATTATAAGAGTTACCATTATCACAATCATTTTTAAGGCAATTATAAACTGTTTTTAAGTTGGAATGCGGAGCAATTCCAACTTAGATTTAACAAAACCGCAAAGTGAACACAAGATAATTTCATTTCGGGATTTTTGACAACACATATCACGTGAACAGGATGTGAATACACTTCGGCCTATTTTGTATATCTCAACTTGACATAGACATACGGTTAATTACACCAAAAAGTATTAATGTTCTACAATTACACAACTATCACTTCATGTGTATTATTAAGACGCTAATTTATGTTTCAAACGACATTTATTAAAAGTTGCGTACGAATTTACTAATATCACATGTTTGCATTACTATATTTGGTAATCATGTGATAAGTCAAGTCCAATAATGTCAGCTATTGACAATAGCACTAGCCAATCACGTGATCTGCTTATTTGGTAATGTCGCGACCTGTTTTTCGTAGAATTATGTTATAGGTTCTTTTAGAGGTCTAGTTGCTCTTTCTGAACGACCTTATTACACACTTCAACAAAATGGTTCAAATGTTTTATACCTTATTGTTCCATAAACCATAATTAGAAACGCAAAACATCTACGGATTATCTACGGTTTTTTATCTGTATTAAAAACCCAATCCAGTAAAAAAAAGCCGCCGTCATAGCGCAGTTGGTAGCGCGTCGGACTGTCAATCTAAAGGTCCCGGGTTCGATTCTCGACGGCGGCACTCATTCTTTCCGACTATTTGTCTCTCACCAGTGGGTTGATAATCGTAGACCTATGTGAGATAGCAGCTAGAGGCTAGGAAAGAATGTGATGGTTGTACTGGTAAGAGAAATACCAGGTATCCATTGTTAGGAGCTCCAGCCGCCGCGATATAACTAAAATAATGTTGAAAGCGGCGTTAAACTCCATTCAATCAATCAACCAGTAAATATTTTCCTTTTACTTCTTTTTGCACCGTAAAATCTTTCCCTGCGTGTACTCTTATGACACGAGTTGAACTCAAGCATGTGTAATTAAAAGCCGTTTTCTGATTGGCCATACCACACGTGATGACCTACCACGATTTTGGCTGCCCTTTTATGAATGAAATCTGTGCTCATGAGTTACGAAAGGTCAAGTTTACAAACGAATGGAATGTTCCTATATATATATGAAGTAAAATTTACCCCAATACCAGACGACTAATGTTCTCAACTGTCCCGGCAATTTACACCTCTCGTTTATATCTCAAACTTTTTTGTAGCATTCTTGTGTAATATAAATATTTTGTTTCAGTTATGGGTATTTTTTTGTATCATCTTCCCCAAATCCCATTCCTTGTTTTTTTCGTTTCGAACAAGAACGGAAAAAACAGGGGATATAGCCATCTCTGCACGATTTACTGTAAATATATATGCATATATATGTTATTTTGTACTCAAGCAAATAAAAAAAAACAAGTATCCCAACACAATAGATCTAATTGCAATTTATAACAAAGAATGGAGACCGAAACGTCGTAACTATAGCTTAAATAATCTGTAGCTGCGATGTTTTAAGTCCCATATGGCAATTTTTCTTGTCCGCTAGTTTATCACTGATAACAAAATATATTTCTTCAAAGGACTTGACATAGTAACTACAACTGTATAATAGCGCTTCTATCCATCGGATGAGTCTAAAATTTCCCTAATCCAATCATTCATCTTTTTGTTTTACCTGAAGCACTTATTTTTTTACAAATAATATTTTAATGTATATTATCCATTTTGTACCCTATTGTACATGGATGAATATAAAAGATATGATCTTCTCTTCTCTTCTCTTCTGTTCTAAAAAAAACAAAACGGAAAAACAATTCCAAATAGCACTATAATTTCACTTGATTGTGGACGCAGCAAGGATCGATGAAGGTAGGCAAACATTTATCTTCTCTTTCTGCTTTGTCCATTTTCTTTAAAAACATGATTGCTTAGACATTAATTCACTTGTGCAAAAATACGCACGGGCGCAATCCTTTATATATCATTGAAGATAATCACAAGTTATCTACAGCCTTTTTCAAATATCTGAACGAGTTTTGCCTTCAGATCCAGTTTGTTCTACTCCCACCGGAATACCTTCAATACTAACGACCAATTATGTTCTTTTCTCCTCGATTCGTGCATGGTAATCATACTATCTGCGTGTGCATTGATTTAAAGTGAGCGCTTATATATACTCATTAACAAAAGTCTTGTCCGGTTTCGCGAATCTGCAAATACGGCAAAACATTTGTATGAGAAGTAGAACATGAATGAATGGAGCATTATTTAAAGTAGACAGTTAAACGTTGGTTTTGTAAAATTTTGATCTACGGTCTAAGAATAAAACGACGTTATAACAAACGCGTTAGACTGTCTAATTACGACTCGGCCTAATCCAAGCGAGGGCAGAATTTAATGAATAGAAATCGTGCACGCTTGTACACAATATCTTGATGATATCGCGCATAGATTTTCCTAAAAAAATGAAAGGGGTTATCATAACGTCGTTTCAGTTTTTCTTATTAACGTCGTTAAATACGCGGCCTATTAAACACTAAAATTCAGATAAAAGATATCACTCTTCACAAACAATGCCAAATTAATTAAACGCGTGTTTCGTTAATCAAAAAATAGCAGAAGACGTCTTTATTTCATAATTCAACGACAAACCTGCGAAATAATATGACGCAACTTAAAATGAAAATAGCGCCTCTCAGAACAAACCAATTTTCTTCCATTTTTTTAGTGTTTTCCTATTAGATTAAAAATAAAGAATGGCTCTCGTGCAAAATTTTACAATGCTATGTCGTTTGCTGCGTGAAAAAATAAAAATATCATCAACGTCAAATCAACGTCAGTTGTGATCCAATGCCTTTGAAAAAGGTCCCTATGATTTGAAAATATGGTCGATACTACTAAGCAATAATTTCGAGACATTAACTTTCAACTTAAAGCTTCATTGGATAAGACAAAACCGGTCAGAACTTTTGTCCTTAAGTTTATTTTTTTGATTTACTATATTATATACTATATTTTCTTGGGATACTTGGGTAATCTTCTATCAGACTACAACAAATATTGTTATTAGATGAAAAACATGTCTTTTATAGGCACAGGTCATAACTCTGTATGTAACATAGTGGAAACTATGTTCTCGAAAACATAAAAGATGGATATCGACCATGTTTCGCATTAGTTATCCTTTTGTGACCCTTTATCAGATTACAAAAAACTGAATTTTGCGATAAGATGAAAAATATGTCTTTTATAGGCAGAGGTCATTTCTCTGTATGTTATATAGTGGACACTCTCAAAATCATTTTCTCAGAACCTAAAACATGGATATCAACCAGCCTGCGAAGCCTATCACCTGCTAAAACCGCTTTACTTTTTAAATTTTAAGAAGAAAATATGATTTCCTTTGCTCTACAAACAACTTAATTTCAAAATGGTTTGTCTCTTACTTCAGTGAAAACTTTGAACACAAAGAGCCCAAGCAAAACTAGGAAAGTCTGGACAAGAAGAAAATGCTTCTTTTTACAAACAACTTCTTTTCGACAATACTTGCCATTATTAATATTGACGGCTAAGTGTAAAACAGTTGTAACTTCCTATAGGCATATAAGAAATTACAACTGTTTCGCCATTAATATGTTGTTGGTTTTTTTAATGACATGAAATGGATGAAAAAACTTGTACCTGCAAAAACTTGAACAACATTTTGACTGAAACACCGAAAGAGAAAACTCTGCTTTTCTTTTGCATTTCAAAATATTCTCATAAAATCAAAGGCACCCTTGCACCACTGTATTGCAAAAAGAAGTCCTGTCTAGAAAATAATAATTTTGGCTTTCGTTGACTCCCTTTAGTGTTAAACCCTATTATAAAACACATGGACGATGTGTTTTTGTTGGCTTGAAAAAGTGCTGGATTGCTCAGCATTATTTGTTGAAAAAACTTTTGACAAATTGTTATATTGTACATTTCTGTCTACAGTAACGGAATAAAAATATTTAGTTTTTGTTAAAGTGATGATACACTTTTAAAGTTAACAAATATTTTTGCAACATATTGTAGTTTGTTTTCTTTCATATAGCAATTATCTACATAAATGTTTCATTGTCAAAACCCAATAATCATCCAATAAAAGTCTGGTCACCACATCTGTAATGAAATTACGAATATATTTGTCCAATTGCATCCCATCGCCAAGATAATTTGCCATTTGAAACAAACCTACTTGTTCAACTTGTTTTCCTCACATTTTTGAAGACGTTTAAGTGCACCATCATACCCCCAACTCAGAAGTAGAGGAGCCTAATTGATTTCATCATGTCTGTCTGTCCATTGACCATTTGCTTTCCGCTAGCTAAACGGAGAAGCAATTGACCTGCAATAACGAAACTTTACACAAATGTTGCTTATGACCCAAAGAAATGCCCTATTGTTTCGAGGTCCTATATTTGAAGGTCATAATAAGCATAAGTAAGGTTTAACTGTTAACAGTTTCCACTCTAACTAAACAACGAATAGACCCAAATCAAAAAACTTGACACAAATGTTGTCATTGACCCAAGAAAGTGCCCAATTTTGGAGTAACGGAGATCGAAGTCCAATTGAACTTCGTCCAAATATTTTCTTGAGATTCCAATTCACGAAGTAAAAGACAACCCTGCGAAAATAGCTTTTCATCAAGGACAAATCACTTGTTGAGGTCCACTTTGCGAAAATTCTAATTAAAAATGTAATTCATAACTCAAATTGTGCAAAAGCCATTTGAAAAATAACATAGAAGCTGTTTTGAGTGTATAAGTGTCCGCCTGTGCGTCCATTAGTCGACTGTATGGTCCGTATCACAATTTTCTTCCTTTTTGTCATTTTTTTTTCATCAAATTCAGCCCTGTATAGCGATTCAGGGGTTTGAGCGTATCTCGTTGTTGAAATACATTGATTTATAAACGCACGTAAAAAGACGCTTCGTTAGAGGCTTGAGATCACCGTCTCTTGAACGCATTCCAACTTATCAGTACTTTCAGTACTTTGATTAGTGATGTGTTTTCGTTTTGTTTTAAAATGTGGACCCAATATCCGATAATATTAAATTTCCGGTTGATACTTAAAGGTGTCCTTCCTGTTTCTCCATAGAGTGCTGCTAGGGGAGTTGACTTTTTAAGATTTAGGGTTCTTCTTAAGAACTTTGTATGCATTAATTCTACTTCCTTTCCAAGGTGACAACGAGGCTATCGAAAAGTTTTTATTTTTGTGAAATGGGCAATTCTTTATCAAGAAATAATTGCAATCCAATAAAATAAAGAATTCTGATTGGTTTAAATCGCGTCACGTGGGGAAATCCATTGCACTTAATTTCGGTATAAAATGCAATAGGTCTTTCGGGAAACCCCCAACCTTCGATCTACAAGTCCTGTGTTGTAGGAACCAGAATTAACCTAGTTCCCGATCATCAACGAAGCACTGCTATTTAATCTTTTATAAATTAAGATATTTTCGAAATAATTTATGAATACAAGCATGCAGTTCTAATTCTGAGCCGAAGTAAACTTAGAAAAAAGCAAGTCGACGCGAAGACCATCAAGCAACCCTCTCAACTAAGACCGACCACGCTGTTTTCAATTTAAGATACAGAATAACTTGGCAGAAACAAGTTTTTTGTCATAAGTACCTCTAAGAACTGTAAAGTTGTCGTTTATTTGTGTATCATTTGTTTTACTTAATGACATTTCACTTCGATAGCGAGATAATAAAAGATACACGATCTAAAAATAGATTGTGTAATCTGTATATGCGCAGAAAGTAGACTTGAAGCTTTAATGATAAGCTGAGTATTTTAATAGTTTCTTCGATCTAGACGATTGCAATTATAAGGGATGAGTGTCTTTTTCACTGCGTTTATTCGGGTATAATGTGCAATTCCCTTAGCACATGGCTTAAACATAACGCCCTACGGGCGTTATTTGACATGTGCTAAGGCAATTGCACTTTATACCCCAGTAAACGCAGTGAAAAAGACACTCATCCCTATAATAATTTGAATAGGTTGTGTAAATCCGATATAGTATATGTGGAATGAGCTACAGGTCCAAGTTTTTGCTCGCAAGGTCCAGCCAAGGACACTCAAGGAGCTCGGCCAGATCCTTAGAGAAGAATGGTCTGTTATTCCCAAAAAAGTAATCCAGAACTGTATCAGGATTATGTAGAGGCGCTGTCAGGCTGGTATTTACAGTGCCGGCTCTCATGATCGTTATTGAACTTAATGTAATTGAAAGAACACCTTTTTTGGTCAAATTCGATTTTTTTTCAATTTTCAAGAAACCGACCAATTTCTAGGGTCTCCCTGTTTGGTCAACATTTAAAGTCTTCTTATCAGTATAAAGATTTATTTTCTTCTTACAATTTGATAATCTGATATTAATCGACTATTTCCTTATTTTTTTCCTGAAATTAAAGTATAAAAAAGTTTTCATGCTTAGCAAACTTTGAGTAGTATATTTGTTTCTAGTATAGGTTATCGTAAATATATCAAATATGCGGACCGTTTATAAGTTAAGACCGAGGTCAAAGCATTTGATCATTCACTTAAACTTGTGCATCTTTAGTGTTTGTATTTGTTATAAAGGGGTGTGGGTGTGTGCGTATTGTTTCATTTGAAATTGGGTCAAAAGAAAGTTTAGATTACATTATTTTATTTGACGTTTTTAGACTAAATATCATACGAAAATGAGTACAATTTACATGATGATGATTGTGATTGCAACAGTCGCCTCACAGAGAAATAACATCCTATATCTGTGGTTTAACGGTCATAGAGACGGCGAGTACTGCACATTTACGATAAATGTCGTCAATATTACTGGAGTAGACCTTATGACGTGTGCAAAACAATGTGAAATCCACCCAGAATGTGCCAGCTTCTTCTACAGAGAGTCTGGCGGAATCTGTCATGGATGTCTCAAGTATTTCAGCATTGTTTCTCCTGGCTTACCAAGACTTCAGGACTCTAAATATTTCGTTGGTAAGTAACCATTTTTGAGACTCTGTCAAATGTTTAACCTTTGTTCAGGCGTTGTGAACAAAACTGATAAAGCATTTCGTTGCCTTGATTTTCGAATCAACATCGACTGATATGTGATTGGATTTTAGGAATTATATGAAATAATAAAACTGGTTTTTCATCAGTCCCTCGTTAAGGATGACAAATCGGGAAAACTGTTAGCCAATTGTACCACGCATTTGCACGTGCACTAGCTTAAAAAATAGGAAAAAAAAGTCTGCAACGTTTTGTCATCCTGAACGTAGGGCAAATTTCTGAAAACTTCGAATTTTTATTTGCTTGGCCATGCGTGTTAATTTATTCATTTTATTTTTATTATTATTATTTTTTCAATTAACGAGAGGCTTCATTTATAGGGACTTTGGAACTTGGACAGCAGGGCCAGTTTCATCATTTGAGACGCATTTTTGTCTGACTGATGATTTACCACGCATTTGGGACAGAAAAACACGTATCAACAATCTATCAATACCTATGTAAAGTGACGGTAGCTTTTATTGTTTCAAAGTGCTCTTCCTCGATGGTTACTTTTTTTGTGACGGTATTATTTTTATGACCCAGCATCGATTAGATCAGGAGCATATTGTGTCTGTCTGTCTGTCCGTCTGTTTCTCTGTCTGTATGTCTGTCTGTCTGTCTGTCTGTCTGAAAAAAACTTAACATATGAAAATAAAATTTCCAATCACTTGAAGCCTTTCAATAAACAAAGCTAATATTTGGCAAGAAATTGATTGCATCGATACGCATCTACATAAACTATGGTCCAAATCATATGACTAAGTTAAGGACATCTGAAAAGGTAGAGCTTTAAAAAATATATTTCGGGGGCGTTTTGTTTGCCTAATATATTTTGTTTTCATCCTTTTTTCAGAGACAAGTAGTTGGTGGTACTTTTCAAACTCGCGATATATCGCGATTCTAGCCGAAGGACCTTTCAACGCCGTAGAGGTACGATAATTTACCCCTTTCATACTTCAATTGAAGGGTCATATAAAGCAGGTTCTCTAAATATACAGATTTATATTTAGGGTTCGTGGACAAATACCAGTTTGCACATATGCACCTGATTTTTTGTAGACCAGACAAAGTGTTTATAGATCAACATATAAGTCCATGAGACAGAATAGATTTTGTAGACCATATTTTTTTTGAAAGTCCAAATCGGTATATAGAACATTTTGGGACACGTTAGCACTCTGGCGAGTGGGGCTTTTGTAAGATACGTTACTTAAAAGTAGCACACCCCACAAAATTTTAAAATGAATTTTAAAAGAGAAGTAAAAAAATTGAAGTCAAATTGAAAAAAAGTCGCCTTCTATTACATATATTTGTTTTGCTGAATAACTATAGGGCCCATTTATGGAATTGTTTTAAAAATCTTGTCATCTTCAGAGGCGTGACATTGCAGTAGATTACGTTACCCTTAAATTTTATAGAAAAATATGAATACAGAAATAAATAGTCCATCCCTACCTCATTGGGATTTTGTTAACATTGCCTGTTTGATAGCCCATGGTATATAAAACATTTTGAGACTTGTTAGCACTCTGACCAGTTGGGCATTTGTGAGATAAATAACTTCAAAGTTAATTACCCATCAAATTTTCAAGACAAGATTTTAGGTTTGTACAGTGAAAAGATGTGTCAAAATGACCAGTAGTGATCTTTTAATAGCAAAATATGTTGCTGAATGTAAATAGAGTAAATTTAAAGTTATACTTTGTAAATAAATCCCCCTTGAAGGTATGATATTGAAGTAAGATACGTTACTTTTGAATTTCAAAGAAAGGCACACAGATAGAATAGGGTTTTCCAAAGCTGTCCCATTGGAAATATAGTTTACAGTGCTTTTCTAAAAGCCTATGTAATATGAACATTTTGAAACTTGTTAGCACTCTGGCCACTGAGGCAAATGCGATGTACGTTACTTTAAAGAAGCCAACCTTTAAAATTTTCATATAACAATTTCAGTTGTATGTCTTGTTATAGCAATTAACTGTAATTTAGTGAAAAAGAAATTGATATTGTGTTTTGTTAACGAAATTTGTGATTCTGAAGGTATTTGAAGCTCATTTATATCATGACTTGAAAAATAAAGTGTTATACATGTCGTATATAAATTTCGCTAAATGAAATGAAGAACAAATAGATGCTGAAGCTACGATGTTTATTAAAGAACTGAACTACAGTTACCATAGTAACAGAGACTATATAGAATACATTACAGTAATATGATAGTCAAAAATTAAAGGTGGTACTGTATAGTACAAGGAGTATAGAATGAATACACAACAATCTCCCCCTTCAAATTAAAAGTCATAAATTTTGAAGTTTCAAAAATCAAAATTTTTAAACTAGAGTGAATATAAAATATTAACCAAAAACTTTGCACATACTGCTTTAACTTCAGGTTCTTGATAAACAAGTAATTAATTATCTGTTAAATTCCAATGTTCCAGCTGGACTTAGTTAATGGCACTTTATCAGCAGTAATCACAACTAAACAAGACAACAAGTACCTGTTAATTACATCGTTAATCGGTCGGGCGGTTTTCTGACCCTTGTAGGATATCGTCTTTCTGTTGTAATTGGGATACTCCCACTTTTATCATAATTTGTAATTTCAGACTTGTCTTTATTATCATTGTTTTCAAATGACTTGGGGTCTGTACTTTGTACATTTGGACTCTGGTCATTTTCTGGAATTTTGACACTTGACAGTAATGGTGTAGGTAAACTCTTATCACTCGAGGTTGGCAAGGGTTGGTCAATTAACTCAGATTTTCTGATTTGATCTGTGTGCCTTTTCCACCTTAACCCACTACCTACATCAATTGTGTACATTAACGGTCCATCACGCGATAGGATAGAGCCTTGTAACCATTTTTGATTACCTCTGTAGTCACGAACTAACACATTTTGACCAATTTCAAATTCACGTAACTTTCTTTGATCATTCAAAGCTAATTTCATTTGCGAATTCGTAACATGTGTTTGCGTATCGGGCTTAATCAAATCTAACCTTGTTCTTAGGTTTCTACCTAAAACATCATAGAAGGCGTTTCTCCTGTTAGAGAATGAGCAGTATTTCTATATCGCAATAGAAAAGTGTTGACCTTCAAATTTAGATCATTTGAAGTCATAGTCATAGCTCGCATACTCGTTTTGAATGTACCCACGAATCGTTCTGCTAAACCATTTGTACTGGGTTTAAATGGCGCTGATCTTAAATGCAAGATTCCGTTATCTTTCATGAACTTTTGAAATATTTCGCTGGTAAATTGGACACCATTGTCAGAGACTAATTGCTTAGGTAATCCATTTCGCGCAAATATTGATCTAAGTTCTTCTACCGTTCTTTCGGCTGTAGTCGATTTCATAACTACAATTTCGGGCCATTTCGAATGCGCATCAACTACGATTAAGAACATCTTGTTTAGGAAAGGACCTGCAAAATCAACATGAATCCGTTCCCATGGCGATGTCGGCCATTCCCATGGATGTAAATTACTTGAATGTGGTGCTTTTTGATGCATTTGGCAACCCGTGCATTGGTTTACCAAATTCTCAATATCATTGTCAATTCCTGGCCACCATACATAACTTCTGGCAAGACTTTTCATCTTTACAATACCAGGGTGACTTGCATGTAACAAATCTAAAATTTGTTTCCGTAACTTAGTAGGTATAACTACGCGTATTCCCCACATTAAACATCCTCTATGAATTGATAATTCATTTCTACGATTGTAAAACGCTTTCAACATAGGATTTTCTAAAGGATAAATCCAACCATTTTGCGTATTTTCAAGTACACGCGACAAAATATTTTCGCGTTGAGTTTCCCGTTTAATTTCTTCATTCGTAACAGGAAGTTGCTCAATTTGCATAGCATAAAAAGTTTCCTCGCCATCTTCAGTGCAATCTGAAGTTTGCGATGGTACCGGTAACCTTGACAAACCATCAACATTTCCATGTTTCAGAGTATTTTTGTACTCTATGTCATAATCAAAACCTGACAAAAATACAGCGTATCTCTGAACTCGCGCAGCTGTCGTAGTTGGAATGTTTTTCTTAGGATTGAAAATTGACAATAAGGGTTTGCAATCGGTAATGAGGGTGAATTTCCTACCGTATAGATAAGGATAGAATTTCTTTACTCCCCAATAAATTGCAAGTGATTCTTTATCAATTTGTGCATACCTTTGCTCGGTTTTAGTCAATGACCTTGAAGCATATGCAACTGGTTTCTCTTCACCATTCTTCATGACATGTGACAAAATTACAGATACACCATACGGACTTGCATCTGTTGCTAATCTTACAGGTAATTTTGGATCATAATGCGTAAGCACTGGCTCAGATGTAATTAATTGCTTTGACTTTTGGAATGCGTCTTCACATTTCTGTGACCAATCAAATCTTTTGATTTTCTCAAGCAATTCATTCAGTGGTTTTATAACAGTGGATAAATTGTTTAAGAATCTGTGATAGTAATTCAATAGACCCAGATAAGCTCGCAATGTCGAGACATTATGTGGTCTTGGACTGTTCAAGACTGCATCTACCTTATTTTTTCTCTTCCATAAGCCATGTTTATCAATTTCATGCCCACAATACTCTATTCTATCATGGAAAAATGAACATTTATCCTGATTTAATTTCAAACCAAATTGATCTAATCTTGACAAAACAGTGTCTAACGTTTGCAAATGTAACTCATCGGTTTCACCTGTAATAACCATGTCATCCAAAATACATTGAACACCACTTATTCCCTGAAGGATTTGTTAAATTGTTCTTTGCCATATCGCGGGTGAAGCTGAGACACCATATGCTAATCTCTCCATAGCATATAACCCTTTATGCGTATTTAAAGTTAGTACTTTTTTACTGGCTTCGTCCATTTCTAGGTGTAGATACGCCCGTCTTAAATCCAATTTACACGTGGTAACGGATACCTATCTACATCCAATGCTTGATTTACAGTCACCTTATAATCCCCACAAATACGAATTTTTCCCGTAACGGGTTTCACTATTGGCACTATAGGCGTAGCCCATTCACTAGTATTCACCTTGGAAATAATTCCTTGACGCTCCAAATTATCCAGCTCTTCCTCAATCTTCGGTTTCAGAGCGTATGGTACTGGTCTGGCTTTCATAAACTTCGGTTTTGCGTCATCGCGTAACTGTAAAGATCCTTTTAAACCCTTAACTTTACCAATACCGTCACTGAATATAGAGCTGTACTTAGATAAGATACGCGTAAGCTTCTCATTAGTACCTACAGTTTCAATCATCATTATCCTATTCCAATCCAATTTAATTTCTGCTAGCCAGTCTCTGCCAAGAAGAGTTGACCCATTGCCTTTCACAATATGAAGTAGTAACGATTTTCTTTGTCCATTATAGACAACATTCACGTTTTTAACTCCAACTTGTCGAATTACTTCACCTGAATACGTTTTCAGAATTGATTTTTGGGTTTCCAATTTTATCTTCCCAAAATGTTTCTTAAAATTGGAGTAACTCATCAGACTTACGGACGACCCGGTGTCTACTTCCATCACTAACGGTTTCCCATCAATGTCTATTTCGATTGCCTTGACAAGAGTTAAGTCTTTTGTCGATAACATCTTCCTTTGAATAGCCTCATCTTTGAGTCCACACACCAGCCTATCACGCAAAGTGTCATCTAAAGTGGCACCAAAGTCACAATGTTCCGACATCTTTCTGATAACTGCCACAAAGTCATTTACACTCTCTGATTGAAGTTGGTTTCTTTTATGGAAACGAAATCTCTCTGCGATAACCAACGGTTTTGGTGACAAATGCTGGCTCAATATTTGACAAAGTTCGTCAAATGTTTTCTGTGAAGGTTTTTGAGGAGACGTCAAATTTCTAACAATCCCATATGTCTTGTCCCCCAATAACGTCAACAACGCAGCAACCCTCCTCTCGTTACGAACATTATTCACTGTCAGATATTGTTCCAACCTTTCCTGGTAAACTGTCCAATTATCCGTATCAATATTAAAAGGAGAAATAGTTCCCAACAAAGCCATGATGACATGTGCACTAAAACATCAGAACAAAGTAAATCCGAAATTCTCGTCGCCAATTTTGTTATATATGTCGTAAATAAATATCGCTAAATGAAATGAAGAACAAATAGATGCTGAAGCTACGATGTTTATTAAAGAACTGAACTACAGTTACCATAGTAACAGAGACTATATAGAATACATTACAGTAATATGATAGTCAAAAATTAAAGGTGGTACTGTATAGTACAAGGAGTATAGAATGAATACACAACATAAAGCTCTTATAGCAATGCATGGGAGTAAAATACATCACATTTATATTTCAATTAAATGTATTCAAAAGAAATGCTATATTCATCAATACTCCACTGAATGTTTTGTTTACTGTGTTCTTAAGTTCTTAAGGAGGTTTTAAAATTTATTATGCATCTTGCCATCAAGCTATTTGCGAAATACGTTACTCTAAAGTAACCCATTTACCCATCAATTACCATAGGCTTATTCATATCTCATCTGATTATAATCGTTTAAAAATACTCATTATCTTAATCAACTATAAAACATATCTGTTTAAAGTATTTTTAAAGTATCAATATAAATTTTAATCATTTCAAGACTCATTGTGGTTTTAAAAGCTTGCAAAATACGTTACCAGTTAATTATAGGTATAATTATTATTGAGCCGCTATCATTGTTTAAGGAAATGCACCAAACACAATGCTAAGGCAGCTTGTGGTTTCTTCTATGTTTGAGACATTTTTCACATTTTTAGAAAAAAACATGTTTTATATGTTACTTCTGATGATAAAAGACAATTTTCATTGTGAAAAAATGATGAACAAAATAGATGAAAAAAGCTCTTCCTACAATATTTTTATGCAAAATTTCTATCCATTTAGTACAGAAAAGTGAAAAATATATCTAGAGTTGATTATGATCGTAGCTCAGTTGGTAGCATATTGGATTTGGTAGCGCATTTGACTCCATATCATAGGTACTAGGTTTCATCAGCCTTTATATTCGAGTTGGTTATAATTAATCGTGGTTGTATAAGCAGCTAGAGGCCTTTAAAGGATGATGTAATGAATGTCATGATGTGTACGATAAATACAAGGAAATCATGGTAAGGTGGATAAGCCACCTTGGTAAGAATGTTATACTCTTAAAACGGCCTGAAAATAACTTAAAGCATTTTTAGCTCTATTGTTTCCAATTGAATATTAAGTTCATTGTATGCAATCCTAGTTTTACCAAGAAGCTGCCCAATTTAGCTCAATACTGAAAACATGACCATATTATGTTCAAATGAATAGAACATTGCCATATATATTTTCATTTAGCTACCAAAGAGAGTAATATATGTTACATTTAAAAGACCCTTTTTGAGAAAATTAAACATAATTGCTAATTCCAAAGGACAATAAGATGCACACCAATTGTAATTCTCCTGAACATGATTGGTTCTTACAAAAGTAAAGATTTTAGTAATACAAAAAGGTTAAAAAAAAGATAAAAATGCTTCAACTTTGAACTAAAAACAAACTATAAGTACTTTTTATGCTCAAAGAAACGTATCTTAGATAGAATAAGTGCTTCTTTTATATCTTACATTCTGAAACAATAAATGAATTATGATAAATTGCTTAAGCTAGAGGGTTTCATCAATATCAAGCCCTCTTTCAAGTACAACCCAAGACTTGATTTTATAATGATAAGAAAATTGCATGATGGGTCTATAAGTCGCATGCTTATAGGGGCTTTATAGGTGTTTATGTGTAAATGGCTGGTGATTTAACATTCCATTTGCATTCCTGTTTGACATTGCTGGCTGACTTTCAAAATATATTGCATATAGTGTTAAAGTAAAGAAACGAATTGAAGAATGCCAATTTTAATTCATATACTCCTGGTTATTGGTCAAAACTCTCTTATTTTCTCATGTGCATAAGTACAAGACTCTTCTACTAACCATTTAGTTTTATTCTAACCACTTGGCCATCATTCCAGACAAACAGTAAAACAAAATCCATCTTAATCAAAGAGAGACAATGATTTTGATTTAAATGACTACAGTATTGACACTGAAGTACATTTAAGATAATTGCAACTTGTTTCATACAAACGGTAACATACGTTACTAGAATATGACCATTGCTATTCTGTTTCAAAACATTTATAGGCAACGAATAAACCAATGCATGAAATTAGAGATAAATGATATATGAAATTAAACAATCGAGGTATAGTACAACACAAAGTACATATCTATTGAAAAAGCCTATCAAAAAGCCACTATTTTTATTGATTATTTCAAGGTACACGTATTTGTAATTTCTAATTTGAAATTATTATCAAGATCTGTGCTGATTTAGAAGGGTGTAGGTATTTCGTTTTCTGCAATTGAATATACATGAATTAATGGTTAGGATATTTCAAAATTATGATCTCAAATCTTTTTATCAGATCTTTAATTTTGTGAGATGGGATACTACAAATGAAACTAACTTCAATTTGTATGAATGATCACTTTACACTAAAAGACAACACGTAAAAACTAGCATTTCCTTCTTGGCTGTTCAAAAATATAACATTGCTCAATCAAGGTCTAATTTTTTTTACCATTAGTGCTAGGGGATCTTTGATCTTTCGTTGGTCACGCATTTGCCTTAAGTACTGATGCATTTTCCAAGAAACAGAACTGGGAGCTATAATTTTTTTTTTACATTTATGGATAAAGAATAAAACAGTTAAAACGGGTTTTAGTATATTTTGAGCTAACGTATGTTACAACGTTCCTTCAGAGACATAAAGTATTTGTTCTTATAAGGATATCAGTTATAAATGACATTGTTGTTTTATCTTGCATGATAAGAGTAGTAAATTGCAGCTGTTGTTCTTCTTCTTTCTGTTTGTTAACGGCATATTAAATTATATTGTTTAAAAGGTTTGAAAGGACATGAGGTCAAATATTTTCATTTCTACTTATAAAACAAGTAATATGCAGGCCAAAATAAACTATTTAAAATGAATTCATCGTATTATTTTATGAATTTTGCCAAGAAGTGTTGACTCTGAATATTTTTGGCGCCCAAATGCCAATATCTTTATACAGGCGGAATATGGAGAAACAATTTTGTAATTGTAACGTTTATTTCACGTATTTTCACGTATTTCTTGAATCATACAGAATTCTGCGGATGTTTGATCACTCATACTCAAGAATCATTTAAAAGATAGTACTAAAATCGCAATCTGCCCAAAGAATTCCACGAAATCGGAGCAAAATGTAGCATTTAATAAGGATCCAGGATGGGTGATTTCAAAGTAATGTATCTTTCAAAAGCCCCACTCGCCAGAGTGCTTACATGTCTTAAAACGTTGCTTATATATGTACCTTTCAGAAAATCATAGTGTACAAAATTCCCCCTGGGGGGTTTTGGGACAGGGGTCCCAGTGGCCTATGGTCTATATTCATTGGCCTGTAATTAGTATTTCCAGTGATTTTAGCCCTTAGATTTCTATTGAATTTGCAATGCTTTTTAATTCAAGATGGAAAGGGTTAAATAAGTTTAATTCACTTTTTCGGGCGTAAACATTTGCAGAGACCCGAAAAAATAACGTCCGAGTTCAAAGCAAGTGGGCATTAAAGCATTTTTTCGGCTTTGCAAATTGTAACGCCCGAAAAAATGTGAATTAACGCTATTATTGCATATAAAGGAAGACTAAGGGCCTAATTTCAAGACGTTCCTCCAGCTTTCCTCGACTCGAGCTGGAATAATTACCTTAAATTGGTGCGTGCAGCTCGTTTCGTGAACGATTTTCATGGCTAAGGACGGATTGGTATTCCAGGACGTAAGGTAGGTTCGAGGTCACTCGATAAAGTGAGGGTTTCTCCAGGAACAGCGATCAGTCCTTCAACATTACTCAATCGCGCGTTTTAGAATACCACTCAAATCTAAAGTAGTATCGACGGCTACTTAAATGGGCGATTTGTGCAGAAAAGAATTATTTGTAGAAAAAATAACACACACATATATATATATATATATATATATATATACCCTTAAAGTCTTGTTAAAATAACAATACGGATATAGATATTGAGAAAAAAGAAAGAGTTTGAAGGAAAATACCAAATTTACATATTTAATTCAATTTAATAACTCAACCGGTTTCACATATGATTATGATCTTCAGGAGTTAATCAAATATTGTCAATAGCGACGTCGCGTAGAAACGACGTCAGGTAACGTCAATTACAGGGACGTTACTCTAATAACTTCCGTTAAGATACGTTTTAAAAGATTATCGTTCTTGATAATGTTTAAACAATATGCAGCATCATTTACTATTTAATTTTGGATTAAATACTTTAATGAAATAATTTTCTTTAATTTTCCTTATTATACTATTGTCATTGTTCATCTTGTACATAGGAAAAATTCTAAAATTGGGTTGCGCCGTTCTAGCACAATTTGCGACGTGTTCACTCATTTTGAGTATTCTCAGACTTTCATTCCGAATTTGTTGTTTATGGACTGTGACGCGTTTGCGTAGTTGGTCGCCTGTCTCCGCGATGTATTCTTCACCAGAGCCTGAACATCTTATTACGTAAATAACATTTTTGACATCACAAGAGACTTTGGACTTTATTGAAAACTGTTTACCGCTCTTAAAAATAAATTGATTGCCTGTTATCAAGTGGATACACAGGCCACAGTTGGGTCGGTTGCATTTTGTCACTTCTGGTTCCTCTTCTTGTTCCTCGAATCGCGCTCTGGTTAAGAGTTTCTTCAAATTTGGCGGCTGTCTTTTACTTTTAATGATTTCGTTATTTTGGATGACTTCCCGCATTTTATCGTCATTTTCCAAAATGGTTATGTTATCCTTAATGATTTTGAAAAACTCTGTGTTGTTTGGATTTTGTGTTGAGACGTAGGGTATGCTAGGTTTCTCCTCGTGTATATATATTCTCCGACTCATGTTTCGGGATGGGACGCTTCAAGTTGAGAATTTGACAGATTTTCACCTTATTTTGACCTGTGGACAAACAGCTAAGAAGGCTAGGATTTCCCTACTCAGAACTGCTGCAGATGCTCGTCTCTTTTTTACCTACAGTGTTCTATTAGCATGGCGAATAACGTGCAGTCTCTAAGTCGCGGATAAGAATAATCGAACACAGAGTATGTGTAGCGATTGCTTCCGTAGGAATAGTAGCTTTTATTATTTTCGCGGAACCGCGGTGAACAATAGTTTGGCGACAATTCCGAGAAATAGACTAAGTACGATCACTGCGTTCAAGATGAAAACATTTGCGGAACGTTACTACCGTTCCTATATGCAAAGCGTCGTACAATAGTTAAACATATTCAAACGTTCGATTGCCCCCTTAACACACAATCGTCTTTTCTTATGTGAATATACGGTCATCATAGACAATTTTGGCATTGCTTCTTAACGAGAATTCCCCATAAATCCATCCCAATCCCTGTATATAAAGATAGTTTTAGCCAAGATCGCTTGTGCGTTGTCTCATTTCCATCTAGCCTCTGCACAACCATTTATCATTTTTGCAATATTTCTATTTCCGACACATTAACAATAAAATAATTGAATACAACATTACCTTTATGCAAAGACAATCAATCTCGAGGATTTTAGTGAAAGAAGTGTGTACAGATGACCGACTTAACAATCGAAGCGACAAAAAAAGGCACCAACCCTACTTTGAAAAAGTCACAAAACTCGCAAAATGCAGGGGATTTTCAAAATTTCAGTCGAAGAAATATCGTTATGTTGTATTTTTTTATACATTTATACATTTTTATCCATTTTGGTTTTGCTATCCACCAAGTGCATAGGGCTATATAAAATCATCAAATACTTGCATCCTTAACATTATTAAGCATTTCTTTTCGTGCTTTATTTGAGTGACCGAATAGAAGTTGGTTAGAAGTTGGTTTAAGTTTAGTTTTCAAAAGTTTGACTGGGAATTGGTTACTGATGTACCAAGTTCAAAGCGTATAAAAATATCACAGGCAAATATTTCAACCTTCCATTTAAAGTAGATTCGCACAGTTATTATTATTTTTATTGATTCATTTGGATCCTATCCGTCATGCAAATGACCACTGTTGAAAACCGTTTGTATTTAGATTATCGTTTAAACATATATCTTTTTCAATTAAAACTTTTTTTTTCGATTTTTTTACAGTTCTATAGATCGGAATCCTTTGACGTGAATCAAATATGTTCCACAACAGTACTTTTGATGCATTGATTGACATAAAAATGCACTAAATATCTAGAGTCACGTGCCTTTCATGGATGAAGAGATACTCATTTGTCCCTCGAAAGAATGGAGGGTGTTGACGACTCGGAATACAAATAAGTCACTCGAGGAGACCAAACTGTCGTCAACCGCCCTCTACTTTCTCGAGGGACAAAATAGTATCCATTCATCCTTGAAAGGCACGTGACTCTCGATATGTGCCGCATTATTTCAATCAAAGCACTGAAAGTGCTGTTAGGCAACATATTTGATTCACGTCAAAGCATTCCAAACTTAAGAATTGTAAATCAAAGGCCTGAAAGGCCTGAATGCAGTCAGGACGGAACAATATTTGCGTATTGAAATATTTCAATTATAACAAATTCTCTAAAATCTAAGGCTAAAATCTACACTTCAGATCTTTGGCCTTCTATTCTGACCTTTCATTCCCAAATATTGCCTTATTCATGCTTAAAGCCCTTACTTTTGATGAAAAGAGCACTGCTTGGAGGGCCAATGCTTTGCTACAAGGTCAGTATAATTATATAAAAATAATAAGGGCTTAATTCTTATTTCTTCCATCGTCATCCACCTTGATAATAGGGATAGCTCCTGTTATGGCTAATACTCATGCCGAGATAACAGAAAATAGCTACAGACATAAAACCACCCCAAAAATTGCACTCGAGTCATCAAATCAACATGATATTGTTAACTATCTAACTCTGCTTTTCTCTTTTTTTTATTCACAACGTGAACGTGGTGTCGGGTCAAAAAGGCCCAGTGACAGAAAGGCCCGGGTCAGAAAGGCCCGGGTCAAAAAGGCCCACTATCAGAGTTGACCAAAAAGGCCCAGTCCAAAAAGGCCCACTCCTACATAACGTTGGGTTGCTCACCATACTTAAGCCAGTAATATCTGTCAAGCAAGTAGGTAAGAAAACCCCGTTTTTCTTTGGTTTTTAAATCGGCAAAAGTCACTTGTTCGTCTGCTGAAATTTCAGAGGGACAGACTGATTTTCGGTGATTGTGTAATATAGACGTGGACCCTGTGAAATCGGCCCGGGTTCATTAGAATCTATTTCTATACTTACTTTTGCCTTATTTTCGGGAGACCCGGCGGAAAAGTTATAAATTGTCTTTGATCGCCTTTAATCTTGATATATTTCTTAGGAAAGGAACATGTTAACATAGAATGGTTCCCGATTTATTGGATTTACGATAATCCAGCGCCGATTATCATAACGCTGTGCAGGGTACCATAAAGATTTTTATTTGGGAATAGGCCAAAACGGCAGGTCGTCGCGGAAGTCCGATTTTCGTCGATGTCGTATTCTAAGATTCGGCGCGACGTAGGGCCCATCCTTTTGATTTTTATTCGCAGGCTACAACTTTTTAGTTCTTATCGCGCGGCCTTGGCAGATCCCTAACACCGGATTTTAAAATAAACGATAAACCTATCTGAGTAAGGGAAGTAACTCCAAAAGACGAGTCCCTTTAAAAAACGGTCGCTGACTACTTTCGATTTCGTATTCACTTTTCGGCGCCGTTCAAAATCTTTTTTTCCCTGACTTTTGATATCCAAATTCGTAATTCGGAAATATGGCTTTGAAATCGGAATTGTTCACAAAAAATATAGGCAGCTGGCATTCAGCCTGATATTATTTTCGCGGGCTATAAATCATGAATGGGTTTACTTTTTCACGCTCATGGATTTATTCGAATTCGGTGTTGTGAGGATCCGAATGCCGGCGACCACTATATGCAAGTCAGACTTTCAGTCTGACTGCATAAAAAGAAAAAAAAGTTCTTTCATTAAATACTATAAATGTTAAAACGATAAAAACTACTTTCGAAGATCTAAATACAAACGGGTTTAACTAGTGGCCATTTGAATGAGGTATAGGATCTAAAAAATTTTGTTAATCGTTATTGGGACACCTTGCGAAATCTAACCCTAAACCACATCATAATACAGTTTTGTTTCGAAACCACCGTCTACTCAAAATGGAAGATTGAAATCTGTGCCTGTGATATTTTTGTACGCTTTTAACTTTGTGCATCGGTAACTAAATCCCTGTCAAACTTGTGAAAATATCCCGGATAGTTTTACATGCGGATATTGAATTGGCATCTAACAAAAAGCCCAAATGGAAAGATATTGTAGTATGCATATAACTCTTCATTCTGTCCCAAGACATGCAATACGTGTATCATTTCCTACATAGATATAGAAATAGTGCAGAATAAGAAATGGTTGTGAAAAGGCTAATGGAAATATCTTCGAATTCAAGTCAAATGAGACAATGCACAAACGATCTTGGCTAAAACTATCTTTATATACAGGGATTGTGGTTGACTTATGGGGAGTAAGCAAAACCAAAATTGTCTTTGAATACCGGATATTCACTCTTAGTAAAACCGATTGCCTGTGTTCAGTGTGTAATTAAACAATTGCATTTGTAAAACCATTGTAAGACACTTTGCAGATAGGAAAGGTAGTACAATTACGTAACGTTTCTCGTATGTTGTCATCTTGAACGCAGTTTGTCCACAGGCCAAAAAAAAAAGTGAAAATATGTCAAATTTTCCATTTGATTTGCTCCATCCCGAAACATTAGTGGGAGAATATAAATATATATATTTGTTTATTTTACTTTTTTTCGCAAATCGCCCATTTCGAATTTAAATAGCCGTCGATTACTACTTTTATATTTGAGTGGTATTCTAAAACGCGTGATTGAGTGGCGTAGAAGGACTGATCGCTGTTCCTCGAGAAACCCTCACTTTATCGAGTGGCCTCGAACCTACTTTACGTCCTGGAATACAAACCCGTCCTTAGCCATGAAAATCGTTCACGAAACGGGCTGCACGCACCAATTAAAGGTAATTATTGCGAGCAGTTCGAGTATAGAAACGAGACCCCCCCCCCCCCCCCCCCCCAAAAAAAAAAAAAACAAAAAAAAAAAAAAAAAAAAAAAAACAACAAAAAACAAGTTGCATCTAGTGTGCAAAAAAAGGTTATCTAAGATTTGACCTCTTCAAGTCATTTTACCCTTTTTGAAACAATTTTGAACTCGTCTAACAAATCGTGTGAACAAATCATTCTGGCCAAGATCTAAGGCTTTGGTGCCAAAACCCGGCCTCTAGAGCGCACACAAGGTTTTTCTAGATTATGAAATATAAGTATAGAGTGTCCACAAGTTTTTTTTTCTAAAATTTGACCATGTGACCTAGTTATTTACACCCACTTCACCCGATATCGAGTCTGTTCGAGGGCTCGATCAGACAACCAAAAAGTAGCCTTTAGCCACTAGAGTGTACACAAGATAACTGACAACGGACGACACACGACGAAGGCAGACACAGCGTGATCACAGAAGCTCACCACGGGTACATTTTGTTCAGGAGAGCTAAAAGGTTTGTTTTTAAATTTGTTCAAATATGACAAATGCACTCATTTGAATTGCATCTGTTTTCAGGATATATGTGTAAGTCATGCAGGTCATTTAGTAAACATCGGTTCGGCAGAGGAAAATGAATTCGTTTTAAGTCTGATGCGTAACCACACCGACACAACCAGAAGAGTGATCAGAGGTAACGTAAAACACTTTTTATAATATCGAGCGCAGCAAAGCGAGCGTTTATGGTAACGTGTGTTATTCTGTTCTATTCTACTCTACAGTCAAACTAAACAACCATGTCATTTTCCGGAGTGAATTCACTTGCAGGACAAAAAAAAAAGTTTAAACATTGTATAGAAAAAACACCGCAACGAATCCTTCGTAAAAGAAAGCATTTGAAAAATGAAAATAAATTAAAGCTATCCCGAAAGATCGAGGTTTCTTTGAAAGTTTTATTTTCTACCGGAAGAACCAATCAAAGCACTGAAAGTACTGACGGTGAACGAATCTGATGGCATTCTAGAGTGATATATTGAATTCATTAAGAAAAGTGCTATAATAATAATTATGCACATTTCTAAAGCGCTATATCCTGGACAACCAGGCTCATAGCGCTTTACAATATTATACATTGGTAAAAGACAGAAATAAAATACTATTAAACTAAAAATTACAAAATAAATCAACTTATACAAAGTATTGTTTCGGCTAATAAGGTTGCTTAGGTGTAATAGGATCAAACGTTCAACTGTAATACCCTAGAAAAAGATGGGATTTTAGAGCTTTTTTGAAATCTTCTGTTGATGGAATATGCCTTATATTGTATGGAAGAGAATTCCATTACTCTGGAGCACAAAATGAGAAGCTACGCTCACCAAATGTCTTAGTAGGGACCCTTTGATTATAAAATATTCGAGAGTCTGAGGATGATCTCAAATTTCTAAGTGGTTTGTATTCATTGAGAATGTCATTGAGGTATACAGGTGAGGATCCTGAAAAATAATTGTGGCAAAGAACACATAGTTTGTAGTTAATACGGGCTTCGATAGGGAGCCAGTGTAATGCTTTTAAGATAGGAGTAATGTGAATATGTTTCCTAGCCTTTACTACGAGTCGATTTTTTGGACTTTCTGTACATTAGATATCTAGGGGCGTTTGACAAGAGGGAATTGCGATAGTCAAGCCGACTTAGAACAAAAGCACACACTAGAGTTCTCGTGGCATCAGTTGAAAGAAATCGACGGATTGAGCTGATTTGACGAATTGGACAATAAGAAGATTTACAAACATTTGTGACATCAGTGTCCAGTGACATATTGTCACTGATAATATAGCCAAGGTTCCTCGCAGAAGAGGAGAAAGCAATATCTTCATTGCCTACATGAAGAATGGTAGATTTGACACAGGACTTGAATGAATTTTTAGCTTGGATCAACAAAACTTCCGTTTTGTAGTCATTGAGTTTCAATTTATTTTGGCCCATCCAGGTTTTTACAGAGGAAATACAGCTCTCTAAATTTTTAATCACTGATCCTATCTCTAAAGGGCTCATAGATTTATAGAGCTGAGTATCATCAGCGAATGATTGGTTGAAGACACACTCTTTTTCAATTAAGGAAAGTAATGTCTTGTGTGTATAACAAAGAGGACAGTTCCGAAATACCGAGCCCTGTGGGACACTGTATTCTAGATCAACGGGGTCGAAGCAATAATTATTAATGGAGACATATTGTGTCCTACCAAGCAAATAGGATCTAAACCAAGAAAGTGCAGTTCCTGATATACCAAAATATGATTGCAGAGTGGCTGCCATAATGGAATGATATACAGTGTCGAATGCAGCAGACAAGTCAAGTAAAGCAAGTAAAAATACATATCCACTATCCAGAGCAAGTAAAATATCATTGATAACCTTAAGCAAAGCTGTTTCTGTGCTGTGATAAGGTCTATATGCTGATTGATTTGGACTTAACAATGAGTATGAGTTCAAATATACAAATAGCTGCTTTAAGACATCTTTTTCATTAATCTTTGACAGAAATGATAAATATGAGACTGCGCGGTAATTCTTGAGATTGTTCTGATCTAAACCAGTCTTTTTAAACAACTGCAATTTACATTTGGTGGGAAAAATACCTGGCAATAAGCTCTCATTTACAATGTTTGTTAATAAAACAGGAAACACTGAGTCAACACATTCTATCAACAATGATGTAGGGATTGGGTCTAATGAGCAATGAGTTGGTTTAGAGTTTACAATGAGTTTTCTCAGTCCGATTTCAGTAACTGGGCTGAATGCTGTTAATGAGGAGCCTACACCCACATGTTCTACACAGTCTGATGGTGAGCTAGAAGTTGATAGTCCGTCTAATTCAACACGTATGTTTTTTATTTTTGTTATAAAAAACTCAATGAATTCACTCGGAAGTTCGTTGTCAGAGCTGTTTGTTGAGAGAATGCTTGATTTGCCAAGACCTCTTAAAGTATTATAAACACTGAAAAGTTGTTTATTTGAATCACAGTTTGAAATCTGGGAGCTGTAAAATGATATTTTTGCATTATTCACTGAAGATGTCACTTTTCTCTTTGCTGTAGAATAAATCTGCTTACAGATTGTAAATCCAATTTTAATCCACTGTCTCTCAGCACGACGCCTTTGTTGCTTTGCCTCATATAGCTCTTCCTTTACGGCATCGTAACATGGAGCGAAGCGTTCCCTCCTGATCCGACGTCGGGTTAATCGGGCGTGCTTGTCCATTATGGCAATCAGAGCACAATCTAAAGATTCCACTTTAGGGCATGTCTTAGAAGATAATGCACCGAGGTCATCCTTATGCGATGGGCGATCAATATTGCGTAAATATAGGATCTCACTGTAGAGTACAGCAGGGAACGGTGATTCAACGCAAAGGTCACTTACGACACAATAATGATCAGAGCTGAGTTCCTGTGTGACACGCGTGGACTTGATAATTTCATCGTCATTTCTATGTACAATCCAGTCTAGAATATGACCTCGGTTGTGAGTCGGCGAGTCTACTGACTGAATTAGATTAAATGTTTCTAGGATATTGCTGATTTTACGTGTTGGAGCCCGAGTAGGATCGTCAAAATGAAAATTGAAATCACAAACAATGATAGCAGAACTGTTGATAGAATTGAAGTACTCTAGCATATCTAGAAATTCTTCGAAGAATAAAGTATCACTCAGTTTGTTTTAAGCACTGGGGTATGTTCTGTAAAGATTCCAAAATTGAATAGTGTTTGATGGTGACAAAAGTGTAACATGAACAGTCCCAAATGATTTGTGTTGAAACGGGAAATTGTTCACAATCGAGCGAGATGATTGTTGAAAACAACTGCTAACCCTCCTCCTTGGTGGGATCTTGCAAATGATTTAGCCGAGTTTCCTGGTGAGGCAAGACTTGTTATCTTGGAAGCATCTCCTTTTTGTTTGAACCAGGTCTCTTGAACAAAAATTATATCAATACGATGGTAAATAATGAACTCACAGATAGCTGTTTGCTTTTCGACTGGGCCTTATGACTGGGCATTAAAAGCATTATAAATGTAAACAAGAGGGCCATAGTGGCCCTAAAGCGCTCACCTGAGTGAACTGTCAAACAATGTTCAAAGTAGACGTAGAAAGGATGAAGAATTCTGACCAAATTTCAGGTTGATTGGGCAAAAAATGATGCCTCTACACTGCTTACAAGGTTTTTCTAAGATTTGATCCCATGACCTAGTTTTTGACCCAACTTGACCAAATTTCAAACTTGACCTAGATTTCATCAAGACAATCATTCTGACCAAATTTCAGGTTAATTGAGCAAAAAATATGGCTTTCAGAGTGTCTAGAAGGGTTTTCTATGATTTGACCTTAGTGACCTCCTTTTTGACCCCACTGGACCCAATTTCCAACTTGACCTAGATTAAATTAAAAATATCATTCTGACCAATTTTCAGGTTGATTAAGCAAAAAATACATGTTTGAGAATGTCTACAAGGTTTTTCGAATATTTGACCCGTTGACCTCATTTTTGACCCTACTTAACCCAATTTCAGACTTGTCCAAAATTTCATCAAGACAATCATTCCGACAAAATTTTAGGTTGATAAGGCAAAAAGTATGGCTTTCAGAGTGTCTACAAGATTTTTCTAATATTTAACCTCAGGACCTTATTTTTTACCCTACTTGACCCAATTTTGAACTTGTCAGAGATTTTATCAAGACAATCATTCTGACCAAATTTCAGGTTGGTCGGGCAAAAATATGGCCTCTAGAGTGTCTACAAGATTTTTTCTATGATTTGACCCCGTGACCTCATTTATGATCCTTCTTGACCCAATTTAATTCTTGTCTGAGATTTCATCAAGACAATCATTCTGACCAAATTTCAGGTTGATCAGGCAAAAAATATGGCTTCTAGAGTGTCTAGAAGGGTTTTCTTTGATTTGACCTAGTGACCTTACTTTTGACCCCACTTGACCCAATTTTGAACTTGTCAGAGATTTTATCAAGACAATCATTCTGACCAAATAACAGGTTGATCGGGCAGAAAATGTGGCCTCTAGAGTGTCTACAAGGTTTTTCTAAGATTTTACCCCGCGACCTCATTTTTGACCCTACTTGACCCAATTTTGAACTTGTCTGAGATTTTATCAAGACTATACTTCTGACCAAATTTCAGGTTGATCGGGCAAAAAATGTGGCCTCAAGAGTGCATACAAGGTTTTTCTAGGATTTGACCCTGTGACCTAGTTTTTGACCCCAGTTGACCCAATTTCAAACTCATTCATGATTTTATCAAGACAATCATACTGACAAAATTTTAGGTTGATCAGGCGAAAAATGTGGCCTCTAGAGTGCATACAAGGTTTTTCTAGGATTTGACCCTGTGACCTAGTTTTTGACCCTACTTGACCCAATTTCAAACTTGTTCGAGATTTTATCAAGACAATCATTCTGACCAAATTTCAGGTTGATCGGGCAAAAAATGTGGCCTCTAGAGTGCATACAAGGTTTTTCTAAGATTTGACCCTGTGACCTAGTTTTTGACCCCACTTGATCCAATTTCGAACTCGTCCAAGATTTTATCAAGACAATCATTCTGACCAAATTTCAGGTTGATCGGGCAAAAAAATGTGGCCTCTAGAGTGCATACAAGGTTTTTCTAGGATTTGACCCTGTGACCTAGTTTTTGACCCCACTTGACCCAATTTCGAACTCGTCCGAGATTTTATCAAGACAATCATTCTGACCAAATTTCGGGTTGATCGGGCAAAAAATGTGGCCTCTAGAGTGCATACAAGGTAAATGTTGACGACACACGACGGACGACGGACGACGGACGACGAACGACGGACGACGGACATCCACCTAACAACAAAAGCTCACCATGAGCACTTCGTGCTCAGGTGAGCTAAAAATAAAAGAAATTGAAAGCGTCTCGACCAAATCTCGGCAATTCGGCAATTTCACTGTAAATTCAAAGGGGGGAAAGACAGGAAAATTTCTGTTAGAATAATATTTGTTAGAATATGAGTAGTTACTCTGTCAAAATTCCTTTTACACTCTTGAAATAGGTACATTTATTAATTAAACATAAATGGGAAAAAAAAGATAAAATTCTTTCTAGAACTGTCTTCAACCTATATTCAATGGTGTAAGAGTTAACAAAAGTAATCGTTATAATGCTTAAGCTTATTCCAATAAGATAAATTGTTGTATTTGTTTTAATGATTTTTTATCTATCTTTGTCTCTTATCAGAGGATGAATAGGTCTATGAGCCCCAACCAAAGAAACACCTATAAAAGTCGGTCCATTGTTAAACTGTACTTATTGTTTAAAGTTTTGCTTTGTTAACTTATTAATAGTATTTTAAACATACAGATACATTTTTTCATATTTGAATCCAAAACCACTTCCATGGTTGACACTTATGTCATCATTCAATTCAATTACACAGGCTACCTGCAGGATGAGAAATGTTTAGATATAGTTTGAAGTGTGTATATCCGTTTATTTATCGTCTCTACCGTAGCATATGCCCATATGAGCGACACCCCCAGAAGACGGTTAATTGTTACGGGGAAAGTGCAAGGATACATGACAAACTACTTCTGAGATCCGCCATGGTTCTTAAATGTGCTCGGTGTAAAGCACTGTCTCACGGGTCAGTTTAAGAATTACGAAGAGTGAATGGCATGTTAAAGAATTATAAATTCCTTTATCATTTCTTGTTAAGCATCCAGTCATTGCGAGGTGTCCGTCGTGCGTCCGTCCGTGCGTCCGTCCGTGCGTGCGTAAACTTTTCTTTAAACATCTTCTCCTCCTGAACCAATGGGTGGATTTTGATGAAACTTGGCCAGAATGTTCCTTGGGTGACCCTCTTCTAAAGTTGTTCAAGAAATTTGGATTGACCCCCAAATATGGGCGTGGCATATTTTGACCCCAGAATTTTTGAACGACATCTCCTGAACCATTGAGCCGATTTCAATGAAACTTTACCAGAATGTTCCTCTGGTGACCCTTTTCTAAAATTGTTCAAGAATTTTGGATTGACCCCCGAATATGGGCGTGGCGGGGCGGGGCTTATTTTGACCCCGAAATCTTTGAATGACATCTCCTCCTGAACCATTAGGCCAATTTTAATGAAATTTTACCAGAATGTTCCTTGCCTGACCCTCTTCTAAAGTTGTTCAAGAAATTTGGATTGACCCCCAAATATGGGCGTGGCAGGTCGGGGCTTATTTTGACCCCGAAATCTTTAAACCTCATCTCCTCCTGAACCATTAGGCTTATTTCAATGAAACTTTACCAGAATGTTCCTTGGGTGACCCTCTTGTAAAGTTGTTCAAGAAATTTGGATTGACCCCCAAAATATGGGCGTGGCAGGGCAGGGCTTATTTTGACCCCAAAATCTTTGAACGACATCTCCTCCTGAACCATTAGGCCAATTTTAATGAAACTTTACCAGAGTGTTCCTTGGGAGACCTTCTTCTAAAGTTGTTCAAGAAATTTAGATTGACCCCCAAATATGGGCATGGCAGGGCGGGGCTTTTTTTGACCCCGAAATCTTTGAACGAGGTCTTCTCCTGAACCATTGGGCTTATTTCAATGAAACTTTACCAGAATGTTCCTTGGTTGACCCTCTTTTAAAGTTGTTCAATATATTTGGATTGGATGAGATCCACTGGATCAATAAAATTGAGGTCAGCGGTTCATGGCCATTCTGGTCCTCTTGTTTCAAAGCGATATCTATATAGTTTTCTACCTTGTAATTTTACATATTAGTTAAATAAGTTCATTTCTTCATAAGTTAGTTTCAACTTAGAAAAAGTCAGAATTCCTTTTGAATGCTGTTCACTTTCATTACCTTCTATTTTCAATATCTCTCTTTCAAATCTTGAGATTTTTAATCCAGTGGAGCGATACAGGCCCTCTTGGGCCTCTTGTTTAAGGTAAGCGTACATACAAGTTCCAAAATGTTGTAGTCACTTTTACCAGATACAACATCTAAATGATTCTAAATGTGGAAAGGATTAAATTGCTTCTTAGCTCCAATTCAAATTGATTGCTATGTACTTTGATAAGTTATCTATCAGTATTTTCAAGTCACTAGTCTGAAACTTGTTGTCTTGTAATCTGGTAACTATATAATATCTGTACCATTGTGGCATCCGTCTATCACAAACTGAAAGGAAAAAAAGATAACTGAGTGCATATATAATGTTTTATAATGTTAAAAGAGACATTATTCTTAGCGAAAATATGTTTGGGTTAATGCCCTTGATATCTTGTGATAGAGATCTATATTGATAGTTTCAACTAAATACTTGTCATGTTAATGGAGTTAGAACACAATAAGTTATTTAAATAAAAATAATACTTTTTAAAACTTAAAAGGGGGTGGGGGTATTACCATTTTTAAACATTCAAGGAAATTCTTTGCAATAAGTACATGTAATCTTTTTAATTATTTACATAATAACAAACAGCAAAGGATTGTTGCAGAATAGTGTAAATTACTGTTGAGGAAATACCATATTTTTTTAGGATTGAGGATAAAAAAACCCTTTTCAGACTGAACATATTTTATTGGTATTTGGTAATCAATTTGTGAAAATTCATAGTACAATCAACAGTGACTGAAAATTAAATTGGATATATGAGCAGACGAGTTCATGCTTCACATAATTATATTGATTTTGATATTTGACAATGTCCCATACCAAAAAAGGAACATTCCAGCTCAAGCAAGGCAAAGATTACTATATAAAAAAGAGCACCGCCTACGGCTGCCTATGCAAGGTGTTGAGTGCTGGATGGTGTAAAAAATCTTAGTAAAAAAGGGGCATAATTTGCACAAAATTTATCTAGAGTTATTCCGCTTGATATTAATGGTTGTTCATTTAATGGTGAATATGCCTGCCAAGTTTCAAGTGAATGCCTCTGGAAGAGATATCACAATATGTCAAAGTTTTCGCATGACAACAACAACGATGACAACACCAACGCTATAGCTATCCCTCGGGTTTTAAACAGCCGAGTTGATATAATTTCATGATGCCTACTATGTATGAAAGTTTCTTTGCGACATTTTTATATGTGACATATTTTTTAAACTATGCTACAAACCGACTGTTCATTGGCTAATTTTCCTGATTCAATATGGCTGAGTATGCCAGATGGAGGGTTTGACTGCTCTATCCCGGGTAACATCTTCTTGCACACACTGTTTAGTATGATCACCCAGGGAGGCCAATGACTACAGTAAAACTGACCTGAAATAATCAAAAAAACATATTTCACTACAAAAAAGTTCTATTTCCTTTCAGTTCTAGTCTAATCAGAACATTTTACAGTAATATGTTCACCATGGATAAGGCTAGCTATTGCTCCTTGACTTGATATTTAGGGGGGTCAAAACTGCTGTTGAAGTGGTAATATTAATTGATTGAATGGAGTTTAACGCCGCTTTCAAATTTTTTTCAGTTAAGTTATATCACGGCGACTGGAACGCCTTACAATGGTTTCCTAGTATTTCTCTCACTAACACACCCTTTCCTAGCCTCCAGCTGCTATCTCATATTAGTCTACGATTATCGACCCATTGGTGAGAGACAAATAGTCGGAAAGAAAGAGGGCGGCCTTCGGGGATCGAAGCCATGACCTCTAGATTGACAGTCTGACGCGCTTCCAACTGCGCTTTGACGGCCGCTCTGAAGGGATAGTAACAATAAAATGATAAAAAAAGTAAACACTTCTTTGTTCTGATTGTTCATATCTGTAAATATCTTCTTCATACCTTCTTTAGAGATTCATATTATATAGGAATCTCTGATAAATATATAAAGGAGATAACGATACATCTTTTCTCTTTCATTCAATATTTACTACAGTTTTAAGAAATATTGATGAAAATTGAAATGGTCAAAATGAATCGACAAAATGGCTTGAGGGTGAATTCCCTGGTTTAATGGTCAAACACTTGCCCCGGTTAAGCTCTAGAGAGATAAGAGTTACAATACTTCATTGTAACTATATCACACAATAACCCAGACTTTGGGCCAACTTATTTCTCCCCCGGGCGGGGCCCGATTTGATTGTTTTTCAGCCGGGCCACAATTTGAAACCCGGCCCTGTGTTCCGGTCGACAAGATTCTACAAACAGTTTTCTAATTATACCCCGCTTAGCGCGTGCACATGCTTGCAAAAACGGGTATAATTTGAAAACAGTTTGTAGCATCTTGTCAGCCGTAACACAGGGCCGGGTTTTAAATTGTGGTCTGGCTGAAAAACATCAAAATCGGGCCCCACCCGGGGGAGAAATAAGTTGGCCCTTTGAGAAAAACTGTTGTTGTTGTTGTTTTTACTTGAGGCTAGTTAAGTAAAGGGTCAAAAGACTCTTATTTCCATCAAGGTCCTAACTCATTCCAGATCTTATCATGAACAAAGAGAGAGAGAGAGAGAGGCATCACTGCTACCAAATTTTACACCTGGATGGACTAGGGCTCCGTCTGTAAAGTGTCCTACACTAATACACTACCCGCACTTAGTGGGACTCGAGCCTGCAACCATCAGATTACAAGTCGGGCACACTCTCCACTTAGCAAACAAACCAGACCCCATATAAAGTTTCAACAATAAAATATATATCAAGGTTTTCAGTCCAGTCACTTTGATCAATCTTCAAGCCACATTATGTCTCAAAATCACTTTTGTAGGGCTTTCTGGTCAATACATAAATCAAAAATATTTGAGAATAATCAAGTACTTACATGTTTTGAATTTTCTGTAAAACTAGGACCTGGTTATCAAAAAGGTTGATTTTCTACTACATTTCCAAATGCGGCATTCTAACATGTCCTAAATCAGCATGAGATCATATTAAAATAGCTAGCAATGCAATCCTCAGTCGGTTACACAGTGTCATTTTCAGAGTTCATGAACATCGACACACATCTACACGCCGAACAGAATGTGTATGTGAGCATGTGCGAGTCCGTCTATGAACACAGGATATTCGACTTCTGCACTCCGCTTTTCCTACTTTCATTTTACATAGTTTTTAATCTTTAAATAGTGTTTGTAACAAACACAACGTGTTTATGATCTCGATAATGTCGCAAATGCGTGTCCTCATTATGATTTCGACAATAGTTGATGACAGCTCATGTTTCGCGTACTTTCTAGCCTCCGTTTTGGCGAACCGGATATTTAGATCACGTGATAAATTCTATGGTCACGTGATCGGCAATGTGAACTTCCGAAGATACCCGAGATAACATAAATGGAAACGAGTTTTCTCAGTTCGTAATCCTCAAAACACGTGTCGAATATTTCTTAAAACCCGTCTCGAGATTGGCTGTCGCGTGTTGAAAAGTTATGTAAAACCCGATTGCATTAACCACAGATGTCGCTAGACTGAATAACTTTTGTAATGATACAAGATGTCTTGATGTGTCATTCGTCTTAACTCGGCCGATTCCGTAACCTACATTTAAATCGGCGACGTCGGAGATCGCCAGGGTTTTTCCGAACGCCTAAAACAAGTTCAAAAGGTCACGACCCATATAAACACATATTTCCGGCAAATTACTACAAGTTGAACCAGCGAAGGCTTGGGTCAAATCATAGTATCTGTGTCTATGGTGTATAGACACAAACTTTGTTTTTGCTCTAAACTCTCGACAAGCTTACGCCGGTCATCAATTCGCTTGGTTTCTACATTCCAAAATCAGTAAGTGTTTTCAAGGAAAATTTTCATTATCTTCACTTGATGAAGAATACTTTTATCACGCCATTAACGAAATAAACAGTGCTTTTGCGGAGAGAAGTCTTGAAAGATACTAAATTGAATCTTAAGAGGAGCTACTTTATTTCGAATGTATTAAGATCCTACAGGATTTTCCTTACATGGTATATAACACTGGTTCACCAAAACAAACCCCAAAGCGAGGTCGACCGAAGCAATTCGCTTGGGATTTCCTACAAATTGTTTATAAGTTTTCGATATACAGAATGACAAGGCTAATTCTCATTGTGCTGTTAATAGATATTTCAGAATATCCCTTTATTTTTGCTAAATATTATGATATTTTAAGTGATTTTACATTTAGTTGATTTATAAGAGGATTTGAAATTGGTCCTAGATGAAAATCACCATTTTGACACAAATATGTACATGTACTTTGATTAGGCAAAAGCTTTTGACGCCGTTGCATACAAGCGATTTTTGGGGGACGTTTCTACGTCAGCCAGTATTATAACTACGAGACAACCCTGTCAGTTGTTAATATCTTTTCAAAAAATTAGTACCGGCTTTGTTTCAATTTTCTTTTTTACAAGACTTACCTCCGCTCGACAGATGTGCATAAGGAAATGGAACTATTCAAGAATTCTATACAATTAGAATATTAATAAAAAAAAACATCTATTAAATGCGAAATCATCTGCCAATCTAAGACCAGGTGATTTTTGTTTCGTGCAAGAATGCTATTTATAGACAAGGGGGTGATTCGCCTAATGGGTTTTCCAGTGGTGTATAAAAATGGGGGATAAAAACTAGATGGCTGAACTGGTATCCCGCATTTACATACTCGGATTTTATGAAGATTTCTCACTAACGCAGAACTTCTTGGTTCTAGATCACCTCTGTGAATAATCCCGAACATTTCGAGGAATTTCGCTGTTTTAGGGATTGTGATAAGAAGGTCGTAAATCGCTTGTATTACTATAGCGAGTTAGGACACTCTGGCAACGAACACATATAAGTCAACTTTTGACTATTTCCGTGGTTCTAACATTTTTACTACGAAATGAGCCTTAAATATAAGTCATTTGATCCCAGTTGAGGGGCTTCCAATATCAGATTGGACATTTTAATATCTTTCTAGAATTAAGAATTAATCAAACTACGTCGTCTGCTATCGACAATATACATGCATTCTATAAGTAGCTAACTCGAATTACCCTATAACCCGTGTTTACGCGGAAGAGGGACATTCGCTCTTTCAAAGTTTATTTTTCTTTTTTTTTTTTTTTGGGGGGGGGGGGGGGGGAGAAACGCTATACGGAGGCACATGTGCACTGTTTTCTAGGCGAATCTCTCTTCGGTGATTAATCCTGTACATTTTCAGAAAATTTGCGTTTTTTCGGGTTGTGGCTAGAATGTCATAACTCAGATAAAGCTATGTACAGGTAGTTAGAAAATTTAATCACAAACATCTAAAATCGAATATTAACTCACTCCGCGGTGATTTCTTAAAAATAACTAAAGGAATGCTAAAATTAAAGAATTAAGGTCTACGTTGATGGGTTCTCCGCTTATATTTCGGATAGACAATATGTATTTTTTGTTAAATTATATATAACTTTACGTCTTCTAATAAAAACAATCGTATATTTCTCTCACCAATGGGTAGATAATCGTAAACCTATATGAGATAGCAGTCGGAGGCTAGGAAAGGGTGTAATGGTAGTAAAGGTGAAAGAAATACCAGGAATCCATCTATTGTTAGGTACTCCGGCCGCCGCGATATAACTGCGAAATTGTTGAAAGCGGCGTAAAACCCATTCAAACAAACAAACAAACAAAAAAAATATCGTATATTTAGGCAACTCAAATTCTACTAAGTAAAGGCATACTTCCGCCGATTTAAATGCCGTTGCGGGAACTGTAAGGGATATTAACTCGCAAGACACGCGGTCTACGTTTCGCATCTTTTTGTTCTTTACACTTCGGGTTGTTTTCTTCTTTCCTTTATTGCATGGGTAATGGAAAACGATCGCATTCGCAATGAAGTCTCCTGCCGTGGATATTTAAGAGTAACACTTTCCGATAAGGTACAACCAAAGGGAAATACTAAGTGCCTTTCTCGGGAGGTTTTGCGCTTTATCGGGCCCGGAGACCAAATGGTGTCAGATACCTTAAGTGGTGTACGGAGTTACGACATTGATTCTCCGGGCAACTTCAAACAATAAAGAGCCATTTTTGGACATGCATACATTGTCTACATCTAAAATTCTGATGCATTTTCTATAGCATTAGACCTGCCAATAGCGGTCCCGGGGAAAGCGGATTTCTTATCAACCGTTCAACCCAATTTTAAAATATTTAGAACACGGGCGCTATGCCTATTAACCCTATTTTTTTGGCAATCTCTAGGCCTTTCATTCATATTTTGTCTCTCCCAAATGCTGACAGGCATACCAGAAATATTCGTTTTCTTATTTATGATTTATGATGTTTTTAAACAAGCTTCGTGAAAAAATATGAGAGGAATCAACACAAGCAAAGCAGTGTCTTACACTACATTCAGATAAAGAATTGTGGGCCTACGTTTCGTGACATAGAATTTCAATGATATCATTAACCTTAAGCCGCAGCTGTATTTGCGAGATTTCATTTTTTCCTTATCAATATAGTTGTTTGGTGCTATTTGCGGATATGTACATTAGCACACTCTTAGTTACTTTTAAATTTAAAGACAATTTTATACTAAATGTGAAGTAAACAGCTCATGCGGATTAAAGAGGGTTGCATGCTCCTGATTATTATGTAATCCGCCATTTAAAAAAGGACGATCTGGGTATTGCGTATTTTTTTTTTTTTTTTTTTTTTTTTGAAAATGTGATCTCTGGTTGACCGGTACTAGAACTGGTTTATTTATTTATTTATTTATTTTTCAAATCCTTTTTAGGGGGCCCCTTTTTGCGAGACGGGTCGCACATATTTCATAAACAAAATAAACCTAAGGTGTTAATGTCATATTCCATTCGTATTATCAACCATAAACAATAGGCTCAACAAAAAGATTATCAATTAATCTTTTAGAAAAGAAGTATTGGATTACAAATCATTTGCGAAAGTCATGCCCAAGATGAAATTGCAGTTAACTAACATAACCTATAGTCATTATAACATTTTTGGGTTAGAAAAAAAACCTTTTTAAACTACTCCACATAATCAGCTTCCAGCTTGTTATGCTACATACCAAATATGAAAGCTGTCTGCCTTCTGGTTTTAGAGAAGAAGATTTTTGAAGATTGTCCTTTTCTTACCCTTTCTGTTCAGATAATCTAAAAGGGATGCGCCCGGATGGAGCAAAATATGATCCTAGGGTCTTGGTATGAACAGACTTGGTAGGGACCCGCTAGATAATGCTACATACCAAATATGAAAGCTGTGTGGTCTCTGGTTTCAGAAAAGAAGATTTTTTAAAGATCTTCGCACTATGAATCTATGTAACAAGGGGAACATGATGGTCCTAGATCGCTCACCTGAGTCTCTTTGATCCCTTGGACATTACATGAATTAAATAGGCAGATGTCAACCTGGAGATGATTTCTACATGCGTTCAATACCATGGCAAGGAGGAGCCCAAATATGACCCCAGGGTCTTAATATGAACAAACTTGGTAGAGATCCACTTGATGATTCCACAAACTAAATATGAAAACTGTCTGCCGTCTGGTTTTAGGAAAGAAGATTTTTGAAGATTTTCCTATTTTCACCCATTATGCTTTGATGAGCTAAAAGGGATGCGCCCGAGCAAAGCCCAAATATGATATTTGCCATATTGTTTCTGGTGACAAGACATTTGTAAGACTTAAAAGTGAAAAGATGCCCCCTACGCCATATTTGGGGGGTCAATCAAAATATCACTACCAACTTTTGAGGAGGGTCATGAAAGGAACATTTCTGTCAAGTTTGATTACTGAGAAGAAGATGTTTGAATATTAAAGGGTCAAAATAAATCGTGCCCTGCCAAACCCATAATTGAGCGTCAATCAAAATTCCACAAACAAGTTTAAAGAAGGATCCCCCATAGAGCATTTATGCAAATTTTGGTTTATATCTTCCTATTTGATACTTAGGAGAAGATGTTTAAAGATTTATAGGTCAAAATAAGCCCCTCTTAGCCATACCCATATTCGGGTGACAATTAAAATTCCACGAACAAGTTTTGAGAAGAGTCACACAAGCAACATATCAGCCAAGTTTGGTTTTATCTGCCCATGGGTTGCTGAGGATTCCAAAATGTTATAATGATGATGGTTATGTTAGAGTCATCTTGGGCATGACTTTCGCAAGTGATTTGTTATCCAATCCAATACATCTTTTCTAAAAGATTAATTGATCTTTCGCCAGTCTCGTTAAGACCAGTGCTCAAGGTTATAAAACATTTCTCAGGCTCAGACTCAATTTTCTCAAATTTTAAAATAAAATGAATGTATTAACATAAAACTTTAAAGATAATTTTAATAAGTTGTTATCTATAACATCTTTTATGTTAATACATAACAATGAGTATTTAAACAGAATTACGACTTAAAGCTCAAATTGAAATTTGAGAAGATTTTTAATTGAGCCTGAGAAAAGTTTTATAACCCGGGCCAAGACGCTTGGGAATAAGTAAACGTGAAAAATAACGAGATGTTGATACACAGGAAAACTTAAAGATATGTAAAAAATAATAAATAGCCCCAAAATCTGTTCGATATTCACATAAAGCGGGATTATCGTTTTTGTTTGCATATGTTATAATACCATTAACAAATTACAGGCACATTATTTCCGAACGAGACTGACTAAAGGTTCTTTTTGATTAGGTCTACTTTGGTCTATAATTCCTGTCGAATCATGACTGAAACAATGGCAATTGAGTCATGTTTAAAACTTGACATATTAAAAAATGTGAAAGGGAAAAAAACAGTTAACATGTATAACCAAGATATTACCTGAAGCATTTGCACGCCGTTCCACGCTTTGCCACGCACTTATTTAGGGTTCAATTCGAATATTTTGACAACGTTTCATTGGAACTGGTCTGGTGGTTTATAGGATATCTCGAAGATATAAAAAAAATATCAAGTCCTGTCCCGCCTTTATCTATGGGCCAATCAAAGTTCGTGATTGATTTTCGGAAAGGGTCAACCAAGAATTGGAAAACTTTCAGTGAAATTGGTCTAGCATTTTAGAAGGAGAAGTCGTTCAGAGATTCCTTAGTAAAACATTGCTATGCCCTTCTGTACAAACGTTTATGTCGATCAAATTCGCGACCAATTTTTAAAGTGGGTCATCTTTAAGTGCAATTACCAAAGGACATTGTGACAACGTTTCGTTGAAATTTATCCAGTGTTTCATGTAAAGAAGGAATTTTAAGATTGTTGACAACGGACGACGCTAAGTGACCCCTAAAGCTTTGCATTTTGCTCAGCAGAGATAAAAAGAAGCAATGGTAAAGATGAATTTTGTGTCAATGCCTTAAAAGGGTTGTTGCACTGTAAACTGATAATGAACTTAATTAACAATATTTCATACTATTCCATTGATACGAAAAATAAGGTTAAAAAAATAAAAATAGAATAAAGACGCTGCTAGAGTAGTTGATGGGCATCGAGCATCGTTTGGGTTTTCATTTTTGCATAGTATTCCATTGATACGACAAACGAGCAAAAATAAAAATAGAATAAAGACGCTGCTATAGAGTAGTTGAAGGGCATCGAGCATCTTTTGGGTTTTCATTTTTGAGACAGAGATAATTCTTTGACAGTTCAATTTGAGTTGTTTTGATTGAATACAACGCTAATGACGATTCAAGCTATTTTGAATCTGGGTAGTTTTTACTTTCACGTGATGCAATGGTCAACCAAGCCCATCGAATAACTCTGCCAGGTCAACTCGGTCCCAATATATAGTCTGTAATATCGTAGAATATCGTTCATAAAATGTGTAAAGGTTTTGTACAAATGCTGCAGCTAAACATTACTGTAAATATTTTTTATCATTTTGAAAATATTTGTTTGTGTTTTTTTAGCACCACATTAAATCAATGTTTTAATATGTGCCGATTCTCAGATTTAAATTGCTGATGCATACACATATTACCGCACAATTGAACAAGGATTAAAAAATCTATTTGTAAACTTACTTACACTTTATTGTTGTTTATGTCCGTCATCTTGCATGCTTCTACACAAAACACTTTTTACTACACTGTACAATAGGGAGCTGACACATGATGATTTAGCCATAAATAATTCTATGAAAAAAAAAAGTATATTAGTTTAGACATGGGATTGGACTTGCCCTTCCAACCCCCTTATCATCCGATACTCGATACGCCTAAACTTATCAATTTCCTTGTTGAATATCCATGTACACCTTCGTACACCTAATAGAATCATGTATAAGCTCGTTCTCGAGCATTCATTTTTAGGAATAATTGTAAAAATGCACGAGAAATCAATGCTCGAATGAAGTCGGGATAGGAAGGCGATTAAGTGGAGTGCAATACCTTTTTTTTAGCTCACCTGAGCCCGAAGTGCTCAAGGGAGCTATTGTGAACGATCGTTGTCCGGCGTCCGTCTGTCCATCTGTCCGTCTGTCCGTCACGGCGTCAACCTTTTCTTTAAACGACATCTCCTCCTAAACTTATGGGTCAAAATCAACCAAGCTTGACCAAACTCAATGAAACTTGGTCAGAATGTTTGTTAGGTCATGAGGATGAAGTCTATTGAAAATGGGAAGGATCCGTGCCATATCACGGAAAAAAGGGCCTTAATGACAATTTCGTCAACAATTTCTTTAAACGACATCTCCTCCTAAACTAATGAGTCAAAATCAACCAAACTTGACAGAAATATTCCTTGGGTGGTCCCTTGTAAAAATTGCTCAAAGGGAAAGGATCCGTGCAATATCACGGGAAAAGGGGCCTTAATGACAAATTTCTTGTTTACACTCTAGAAGCCACAAATATAATCCAATCTTCATGAAACTTTGTCAGAATGATTGTTAGGTCATGAGGATAAAGTCTATTGAAAATGGGAAGGATTTGTGCCATATCACGGCAAAAGGGGCCTTAATAACTTTTTTTAGTTTACACTCTAGAAGCCACAAATATGGTCCAATCATCATGAAACTTTGTCAGAATGTTTGTTAGGTCATGAGAATGAACTCATTTGAAAATGCGAAGTATCCGTGCCATATCACGGGAAAAGGGGCCTTAATGACAATTTTCTTGTAAGAGCTCCAAACGCCACAAATATAGTCCAATCTTCATGAAACTTGATCAAAATGTTTGCCAGGTCACAAGAATGACCTCTGTTGAAAATGGGAATGTTCATGCCATATCATAGGAAAAAGAGTCTTAATGAAAATTTACTTGAAATATCAGGTGAGCAATTTAGGGCCCTTAGGGTCCTCTTGTTTATGTTTAAAAATATGTTTTTCCTAAATGAATTTTCGTGGCAAAATTATCATGTGTCGGCTCCCTGTGCACTGCACCAGGTATACGCCTGTATAATTCTTTATTCGGAAAACAGCCCTTTGTTCGGGATTCACAAAAGCTTGCGAACTTTGAAAGTGTAACCTATGAGTAAACGTGAAAAACGGGGGTTAATTTCTTCAAACACTTCGATGTCTTTATCTTAAGTGTAAGGCTGACAGCCTTTGAAAATCGAAAGTAGACAGTTAAATGATTCGAAAATCGAAAGTAAAATTAGATTTCTTGTGTTTCTCCGAATTGACAGCTGAGTTTACGTAAAGACTAACCGCTCTGCTGAAGACATGTGGCATGCCTTACGTATTAAATAAATATTTATATACATATATTCGATCATATCGTCTTTATTTTAAGACAATGAGATAAAAGTCTTACCTGTAAACTGTCTTAAATATGATTAAACCATTAAAAATGGGAAGGACATTCAAAAATTCTCCAGAACCGGACTAGGCTTTGAGAATCTACAATTTATTAACATTGCACTATTTAGATATTGTAAGCTCACCTGAGCACGAAGTGCTCACTGTGAGCTATTGTGATCGTACAGTGTCCGGCGTCCGTCGTCAGTCATCCGTCGTCCGTCGTGCGGCGTCCGTCGTCCACAATTTCTTTAAACATCTTCTCCTCCTAAACCGGTGGGCAAATCTTGATGAATCTTGGCAGGGATGTTCCTTGGTTCAATCCCTACCATAGTTGTTCAAATCAATGAAATCTGCCTTTTCCCCATACCCTCATCAAAAAAGTTGAAAATAGGAAAATCTTCAAAAATCTTCTTCTCTGAAAACAGACGGCAGACAGTTTTCATATTTGGTATGTATATTCATCTAGTGGACCTTTTCCAAGTTTGTTCATATAAATGTCCCTTTGGTCACATTTGGGCTCCACCTGGGCGCAATCCTTTTTACATAGCTTTTCTGAGCAAGAAGGGTAAAAAAGGAAAATCTTTAAAAATCTTCTTCTCTGAAACCAGACGGCAAACAGCTTCATATTTAGTATGTACCATCATCTAGTAGACCTCTACAAATGTTTTATATCAAGACCCTGGGGTCACATTTAGGCTTCCGGGTGCATACCTTTTTACATAAAATCAAAAAGCGAAAAGGCACATCCTATTTGCTCTTGGCTGAAAACATTCCGTGATATTGATCTTATGTAGAAATTATCTCCTTTTTGCCATCTACCTATTTAATTAATATGATGTCCTAGGGGTCAAAGAGACTCAGGTGAGCCATCAAGTACCATCATGATCCTCTTTTGTTTTTCTGTAAAATCTTAACTTTGTAAAAATGGTGTTATTCATACTGTAATGGTTAATCCAAACATAATATTTAGCTTAAATAGCTAAAGCCTCAGCTCTCGAGCAGATATTTGATATTACAACCTGAATACATTGTTTCATATTTTATATTTACGTGATATCATAAATAGTGTTCACGAAGGTATTGCTTATAGCAATCCACCCCCCCCCCCCCCCCCTGTTTGAAAATGCTTGTAAATTCTTTTCTTTCCTGATCACCGGGGGGTTATCGATAAGTTATCGATGAGTGACACGTCGTGACATCATGGGCCGACTGCGAAACATATTGAATTAATATTCATAAAATGGATCGGTTCCAGTAGAATGTCAAGATTGGGGTGCATTTCAAAGATTCTCATTCGGAATTAATAATTCTGGGTTCATAAATTAGCCAAGATAAAAAAATTTCGACCTTTTACAGCCTGCGATGTCTCTGTAGGCTGACTCGAATTGACTTACGCTATCGCTCCACGATGACGTCACGTCACGAAAAACAAAATGGACGAATTCAAAATTAAGAAAAGTACAGAAATAGGCAATTCTTTTTATCGTCCGCGTTATTTTGATGTATGATTTAAATATCTTTGATTGAAAAATGGAGTAAAACAGTGGAATTATGGATTCGAATGGACTGGAAATAGAGAACACGCATCAAAACAACGGAGTGTTTGACATCAATGAAGCTAGAATAACGCTCAAAAAAGATGAAGGAAGAATCAAAAGGAAGGCGAAGATTAAACAAAGAATCGACTGAGACGAAAAAATATAAACTAAACGAAATTTCAGCGAGGAGAGAAGACATTTTGGTGAAAGAAACCGGGCGCGGGATCAAACTGACATTAAACAGTGGTACGTACAAATTATTTAAAAGGACATTATCAAAATTCTATGGAAGTGAAAAATACAATCTGAAAGAAAAAATAATTACAGACAAAAATGGCTATCAAGTTGAGACTCAATTGAAAATCTCCAAAAACAAATCAAATCTATACATTGTGAATCCTTACCACACGGAATGCTCTAGATTGGTTAATGGGAAATGCGAGAAACAGTTTCTGACACACTTTCCAGACATAGTTGATCAAATGCAACAATTGCTCCTAGAAACTGATACTGCGGTGGATGATTTGCAATTATTGATAAATGAGGCAGATGGAAAAGAGTCGGTATCCTCGGATATTAATGCCGGACAGTCATGCGAGACGGAACAATCAGTTACATCTTTAAATCTAAAAGAAAAAGCTTAGTTTGCTAATTTCCCATCTGACATGGAGGCAACTGAAGCGGATGCAGAAGCTACTGGACAAAGCAATCTACATCTAGTCCTGTCGAAGATGTTTAATGAAACCATGTGTTTACCAACCATTTGATTCATCTGGTATGAATCAAACCACTTAAGCGTTTTCTTCTCATTTCGATCTACGCCGAACTGGGGTTGGATGTTTCACTCCATCTTCTCATCTCCTACTCTCTCTTAGTTCAAATGAAGAGAAAACACACTTTCCGAAACAATTCCGAGATGCGGTTTTCACAAGACGAGCTGTCAAGCATCAAAAAGCAAGCTTCGTTAGCACATAAAGTAACGAACGAACATGTGGAAAATCTATCTGAAACAAGTATCAAATTACATTATGTAACAAATCAGTCAAACACAGTCAGTACAGGACAAGTTGGAGCACATTACTTTCGAGAAAGACGGATTGTAAGACAGACACACGCCACAAAAAGAATCAATTCACTTAGAGAGAATGTAAGTCGTAATAGTAATATTCATAACACTAAGATTCCTGAAAATCTGAATATCAAGAGAAAGAATGAAAACCGTCAACGCTACGATGATCGCGAAAATCACCAAGATACACATATAAGTGGAACAAAAAAACAACCAATAAGCCTCGAGAGTGTGTCTAGATCTGAAAGACATCATAGGCGATTCTCTAATCAAGGGTGCAAGTAAACGTGGGCTTAATACGTCAGTAGATGTCATGCCTCTGCGGGGACGGAAGACGGATGATATCCTGTCTAAGCTTAGTGAAATGAATATGGCACAATACAAAGATGTTATCATCTATATTGGCGGAAATGACGCATCAGAAGGCCTGTGTGAATCGATATGTGATAACTTGATGAAAACTATTTTGGCAATAAACATAGAATATAATGTAAATGTGTGCACTATCTGCCCCAGATAAGATGCCGATGTTGTGCCGGTGAATGAAATTATCAACAAGAGGGCCGTTGGCCCTGGGTCGCTCACCTGAGAAAAAAGCTTCATTACCTAGGTATGTCCATGCAATCACAGAAAAAGAGATTTTCACTTATTCAATCAGATAACATTTGAAATAATCCTTCCCCCCTCTGCTCCTCCCCTGGTCATTATTTATTTAAGTTTTCATAAAAGGTGTGTGATCAGCTTATCTATGCCAGATATACAGGCTGAGTCTGAGACTTTTAAAGTTTTCTTTAATGAGTTGATCAATCCATGTCAAATATAAAGGCTGTATAGGGATTCAAAATTCTCAACAAAGTACTCCCCCCCTCCCCCAAGATGCTCTGCACCTGTTGAATCTACAGCCATGATTTTAGCTAATTCAATTAATGTCGATATGCTGATCACCCATACCAATTTTCAAGTCTGTAGGACTCCTAGTTTATTAGAAGAAGTTTAAAGATTTCAAAAATGACCCAAAGTTCTACCCCCTCCCCAAGACACTCAGCACCTGGTAACCCTACAGTCATGATTTTAGCTTTTTTCATTAATGTCAATATATTGCTCACCCATGACAATTTTCAAGTCTGTAGGGTTCCAGATCCAGGAGAAGAATAAGGTTAAAGATTTCAAAATTGATCCAAAGTACTACCCCCTCCCCCTTAAGCTCCGCATCTGGTAGCCCTACATTCATGATTTTAGCTATTTTATTTTTGATCCATATGCTTATCATCAATGCCAATATTGAAGTCTGTAGGGCTCCTTGTTCATAAGAAGATGAAGATTAAAGTCACAAAATTTTAACAAAAGGACTACCCCCTCCCCCTGGTGCTCCGCACCTGGTGGCATTACAGTCATGATTTTAGCTATTTAAATTAACGCCTATGAGCTGATCCTCAATGCCAATTTTCAAGTCTGTAGGGCTCCTGGTTCAGAAGAAGAAGAAGGTCAAAGATTACAAAATTTTCACAAAAGTACTACCCTCTCCCCCCTGGTGCTCCGCACCTGGTGAATCTACAGTCATGATTTTAGCTATTTTTATAAAGGTGCATATGCTGATCATCCATGACAATATTCAAATCTGTCGGGGCTCTTGGTTCAGAAGGGAAGGTTAAAGATTACAAAATTTTCACAAAAATACTACCCCCTCCCCCCTGGTGCTCCGCACCTGGCTGCCAAACATTATGATTTTAGCTATTCCATTAAGGTCTATGAGCTGATCATCCATGCCAAATTTGAAGGCTGTAGGGATTCTTATTCAGAAGAAGAAGAATGTTAAAGATTACAAGATTTACCCAAAGTACTACCCCCTCCCCCCTGGTGCACCGCACCTGGTGTCCCAACAGATATAATTTAAGCTATTTCTTATTAAGGTCTATGAGCTGATCATCCATGCCAAATTTCAAGGCTGTAGGGCTGCTTGTTCAGAAGAAGAAGAATTTTAAAGATTTCTTAAATTTTTAACTTTGGTTGCCATAGCAACCAAAGTTTTTCACCGATTTGAATTCTTTTAGCAATTCTTAAAGGGGACCACCTAAGGAATATTTCTGCCAAGTTTGGTTAAAATTGGTTAAGTTGTTTAGGAGGAGATGTCATTTAAAGAAATTGTTGACGGACGACGGACGCCGGATGAACGCCGGACAAAGTTGATCACTATAGCTCACATGAGCACGTTGTGCTCAGGTGAGCTAAAAAGGCTTGTCAGGATTTCAGAGCTGAATTATTACAAATCTATCCGTCCTTTATCAACGCTAACGGAAAAACGGCGCGACACCTGTACACACGTAATGGCATTCATCTTAAGAATAGATGAAACACAAATCCCCTATATTGACCGAACTCAAACTCAGAAATCCAGGTATACAAACCGTTCATATACAATTATAATGATTATCCACAAGGTAATTCCAGATCTGTGAAAATAAATTGTTTGAAATGTGGCTCGGACAGACATGCCACAAATGAGTGTAACTGTTATTGACAGTATTAGTACAATGAATCACATAATTGTAATCGACGTAATCAAATGATGGAACGTAGATCTCAGGCTTCACAGTAATACACATGAATCTTTTCAATATAGATACAGCCGATACGATGGAATTTATTAACCGTCCTTTGAATAAAGGAGACATTAGGAACGATCAGACAGATACCCAGAGTGTGATGAAATCCATTTTTATACAGAAAGAGATATCGAAATAAATCAATGTTCAATTATTTTAAATATGACTTACACGAAAACCTTATGTAAATTTAACAATATTTGTAAACCTTGCTACGAATCCCCATGTAAAAGTAGCATATTCTTAGATAATGAAAAACAAGTGCATAATAAATTCATATGGGACACCCACTTCAACAATAAATCCGACAAAGGAAAACATAACAAAGCTGTCATTGCTGATTTACATATTTATAAACCGACTATGAGCAAACCCAAAGATAATCAAAATAATAATGTACAAATGGAAAGAGCGATTTTCCTTACTTTCTATGGAAAAACACGGAAAAGGCTATTAGTTCTCTACCAAACTGCAACACCACAACTGAAAGCTGTGCAAATAACTGCAGAAGAAAACAAAGCAACAGTACTACGGCTGGAGAAAATGTATTTAATTTCAGATCTCGGGTTGTGCATATATGTAGCTTAAATATTAATCATCTTCTTCCTAAGTTAGAAGAGGTAAAATTTCATTTACAATGCAATCAGTCTCCAGATATTCTAGGAAGGTGTGAAACTTTCTTAATTGAAAATATCGAACAAAATTCTTTGAAAATACCGAAATACGTTTTTGAGAGACTCGATAGAAAAGGAAAATCAGGCGGCGGGATCATTGTTTATATCTCAGAAAAAATTCAATGTAAAAGACGCCTTGACCTTGAATCATCTGATATTGAGTCACTCTGGATTGAAAAATTTTATAAAAAAAAATCGTCGTTTCTTTTGAGTTTTGAGTACCGCCCACCGAGCTCGGCGCAGTCATGGATAGATTTTCATCATATGCAGAAAGAAAACGTAGATATATTGAAAAGGGAATATCACATTCTAGGTGATTTTAATATTAGATTTTACGTAATGAATGATGTAGAAAAATTCATTTCAAATTTTGATATAAAACAGCTAGTAAAACATTCTACAAGGTCGTCAGAAAAGAGTTCTAGTATAATTGATCACATCTACACAAACTCCATTAATATACGTGTTTAGTATTTTTATCTGACTTATCAATTGGCGACCTCTTGGAAATATTTCAATGTTTCGGACGATATCAAAAGATGAAGAAATCATGAATTGAGTACAGGTATTATAAAAATTTCGATTCAAACAGTTTGATCAATGACTTGTCTATCTCTGGCATTGAACATACTGGGATGATTACAAACCCGAATGAAGCCCTTTAAATGTTCATACTATCATAAATTCAGTTTTATCTATTCATGCCCCGTTAAAGCAAAAAAGAGTAAAACTTTCGTATCAACCGGCTTGGTTCAACAATGATATTCAGAAATGAAGCGCATAAGAGATTTGGCCAAAAAAGAGAGAGATTTTGACACGTATAAAACACTTAGAAATAAAATAACTTATTTGATCAAGCTAATAAAGAAACGATACTTTAACAAAGCTGTTGAAAAAAAAAGAGTGTCCAAAAATCTTATGGAAAAATCTTCAAGAAATAGCATATACCAATCCCTCAAATGAATTCATAATGCCAAAGTAGATACAAATATCGAGGGAAATCTTAATATAATCAATGAATTAAATAGACTTTTTGTGAGCATATCGGATATTATTACTAAGACAAGTTTCTCGAATTATAATATTGATCACCAAAACAGAAAATGCATATTCTGTCTTCTCTGTTAACATTATAATGACGGCCAATTTCAATGTTTAGCTTGAAATTAGAACACCTAAATTGAGACAGAGCATATTTGTAATAAAATGGTAAATCGATCTCTATATATCTTTCCACGTTTAATAAACTTTTCACATTTTTATAAAAGTCACATTTCGAAGAGTTGGTGATCTCACTATACCATATTTGTTGATAGCAGTCTTTAATTCTTTGTTTAAGTTCGTTTATAAATTGTGTCTCATTTCCAACATCCTGAGAAAGCCAAACAAAACCAAACCATAACTAAATAGAAATATTCTTATGTTAGTAACCCAGTTAATTCTTCCAATATCATCTTGAGATCTAAGCATCTGGTAACAATTTTTGGGGTATCTGTGCAAATCCATGCGAATTAGTCTTCTCCAGTATTTAACGAATTTTACGTGATAATGAATTGCTATTGGGAACCTTCCACATTCACCAATAGCCATTGAGTTATTTGTTGTCGATCTTAGGCCTAAAAAATCCTTGCAGTATTTATAATGAACAAGTTCAATTACTTCGGATATCTCATTTTCCCAGATTTCTGCACCATAAGTCAGAATCGGAGTAACCATGGAATCAAAAATTTTAAAATATTCCCTGTATCTGAATTTTCCGAACGGTTTTTGAAAAAGTTTAATTTGGTTAACAGATTTCTGTGCCTGAAGTGATAACTTGTTCTTTGTCAAACTCCATGATAATTTAGGTGTTAATAAGACGCCCATGTATTTGTAGAAAGAAGTAACATTAATATTTTCGCCTATATAAAACCATTTTTCATTTTCTCTTAAGGGGCCACCATTTCTAAAAACAATTATTTCTGTTTTTTTTTTAAAATTTACGGACATGTTGTTTTCACTACAAAACTCATCAATGACATTAAGTTGCTGTTGGAGATTTACAACGGTATCTGCACAATTTGCTACATCATCCGCATAGATTAAGCATAAAATATTGGGAATAGTATTTGAAATAAATATGCCATTGGAACATTTTTGTCTTAATTTCAGACATATTTCGTTAATATAGATGTTGAAGATTGTCGGAGATATTAACCCTTGTCATGCTGAATAAATTTTGGACTAAAAATTTTCATCAAAATCAAGGGGCAAAAAGCACTGGAAGTACCAACTGTAGGTCAATTTTCATTTGAAAAACTAAATCTATTGACAATTCTGGTTTGAAAGTGAGAAACAGGTTGTGTAAACTAATATCAGACAGCACATATGTGCAGGCTGATGTTTGTCTATAGCTCCTGCTAAAGCAGGAATATTCCGGGTTCAGCATGACAAGGGTTAAATCACATTGCTTTAAACACACATTACAACGGATATGGGAAGTCAATTTTGAGTTTATCAAAATACTTGCCTCACTGTCATTATATACTGAAGCTAAAACACGCAAAAATTTACCTGTTATCCCATATTTATTAAGGCATTTGAATATTTTATTATGGTTTAAAGAACCAAAAGCCTTTTCAAAGTCAATATAAAGAACATAGAATCTCCCCTTTGACCGTGATATATACTTTTGTATCATGCTTTGAAGACAAAAAATATGGTCGATTGCTGAGTAGTCACTTCTAAAGCCTGCTTGACATTCATCTTATATATTAAAATCATTTATCCATTTTGTGATGCGTTCATTCAGTATAGATGTCATTATATACTGAAGCTAAAACACGCAAAAATTTACCTGTTATCCCATATTTATTAAGGCATTTGAATATTTTATTATGGTTTAAAGAACCAAAAGCCTTTTCAAAGTCAATTTAAAGAACATAGAATCTCCCCTTTGACCGTGATATATACTTTTGTATCAAACTTTGAAGACAAAAAATATGGTCGATTGCTGAGTAGTCACTTCTAAAGCCTGCTTGACATCCATCTTATATTTTAAAATCATTTATCCATTTTGTGATGCGTTCATTCAGTATAGATGTCATTATATACTGAAGCTAAAACACGCAAAAATTTACCTGTTATCCCATATTTATTAAGGCATTTGAATATTTTATTATGGTTTAAAGAACCAAAAGCCTTTTCAAAGTCAATATAAAGAACATAGAATCTCCCCTTTGACCGTGATATATACTTTTGTATCATACTTTGAAGACAAAAAATATGGTCGATTGCTGAGTAGTCACTTCTAAAGCCTGCTTGACATTCATCTTATATTTTAAAATCATTTATCCATTTTGTGATGCGTTCATTCAGTATAGATGAAAATATCTTATATATAACATTTAGTAAGGATATTCCTCTATAATTACTAGGATCGTTCTTAGAGCCAGATTTATAAATTGGCTTTATAATTGATTCACACCATGACTTTGGAACAATTCCTGTATCAAATATTTTATTAAAAAATATGACTGATATAGGCGATATAATATGCGATGTGTTCTTATAAAATTCTGCTTGTATACCATCTTTTCCATGAGCTTTACCTAGCTTTAATTTATTGATACTCTTATGTATCTCATGAAGAGATATAGGTTTATTCAATAATTCGTCCATTTCTGTGTTAAAAAACTGTGGATCGTCATATGTGTTAAATCGGCATTCTTGAGTTTCATTGAATAACAAGGCTTGGAAATACGTGATCCATTCTTGATGAGGTATCGGATTTTTTTCGTAAGCAAAATTTGAGGAGTTGCTTCTGTTTTTTAATAAAGACCAAAATGATTTTGGGTTTTTACTTGCGTCAGCCAAAGAAGATCTTTTCTGTGACTGATATGATAATTTCTTTCGACGGCACAACGCTTTGAATTTATTTTTAGAAGCTCTATATACAGTGAAGTCAGTAGGTTTATTTGTTTTCCGAAAAATTCTCAAAGAATATACTTTGTCTTTTTTCGATTTTGTCAAATCTGCATCCCACCATTGTGGCTGTGATGATTGATATTTTGTCCTTTCATCACTTAGGTACATATGTGTACTTGTTGCAGTCGATTTGTATAGATTTAAAATTAAAGACAATGAAGAATTTATATCAAAATCATCCGCTTCTAACATCGAGTAATCGAAAACATTTACTTTATCTGTAAATTCTTTCATAAACATTTTTTTCTTTTTCTCGGACCATTTAAAATGGTCATAATTCGACAAAATTAAATCATCAGAATTAACATGTCCAGACTGATTTAAAATGTTTCTTTTGAGCGTCGGTATAGCGCTTATCGGAAAATGGTCAGAAAAATCTTTATCTTCGATGTTAAAATAAGTGAAAAAGGGGAACAACTGTGACGAGACTATGTGATAGTCGACGACACTACAGCCACCATTTGCCAAACATGTAAATTGACCGTCCGAGTCACCGAAAAGACGACCGTTAACTATGTGCATATTAAAAGTACAACAAAAATCAATCAGTGTTCTTCCAAACGAATTCAGATTACCTTTGCGAGTTTTGCGAGGCATATCAAAACAGTTTGAGTTATAATCTGTCGTAGTGTTAAACACTAGATCAAGCGAGTCACTGGGTATATAATCCAGTAAATCGCTCGTTCTAGAGTTTAAATCCCCAGCAAGGTAAAAATAGCTATTTGGAAAATCGCTAAATATTCTGGCTATATTATTTTCTAACAAAAGTATTCCATTTGTTTCATCTTTCCCTCTATAAATAGAAGACCCTTCTGGCGACACATAGGATATATACAGTATGATGTCATTCATTTGTTGATATAAGCTAGCATTGATATGTAAAACAACAGAGTCTTTATATTCATAATACAATCGTTTGATAATACCACTGGTAAATAGCTAATCTCTAATAAAAACGCTTACGCCCCCACTGTTTCTAAAGCAGGAGTTATTTTTTCTCTTACACACCCGAAATGTTTATAGCCTGGGATAAAGTCATCAAATTCCTTATCAGAATAACCCCATGTTTCAAGAAGACCAATAATGTCATATTTCTCTAAATAACGTATGAATGTTAAATCATTTCTGTATTTTGAAAGTCCCGCAATATTCCACGTTAAAATGCTTAGTGTTTTAATTTCGGTTGTAGTATATGTCACGGTTTGTTGACTTTGGCCACCTCGCTAATACGTACTACCCTCGTCGTCTGATATAGGGGCGGGGTTTAAATTTCCCGCCATACCATTATTTTCTCGTGCTGAATGATCACGTGGATTTGGATTCGTTCTCGGCCTTCCTCTAATCGTACCCACTTTGAAAATAGACTGGTTCCCGATATCGTATTTGTATATGTCATTTTCTATAATTAGTTTATCGAACCTCATGACCGCATTTAACCATTCGCCTCGTGCCTCCACCAACCGTTTCCTAATTCTCGCCTGCACAATTTGACTCGATCAGTAAAATCGCCGTATCTTTAAGCGTTTGTTTTGCCGTTGATAGGATTTCATCTCGTTCATTATATTTTCCAAATTTCACAATGATATTACATTTACTTGAGTCCGAGGACTTAACCCGATGAACACGCTCAATTTCCACATCTTCAAGATCAGGCCGATCCAAGTCGTTCTTTATGAAAGATCGGATTTTGGTTTCAGTGTCACTCCATAACTCGTTTAATGATCCTGGTATACCACTAAATCTCAAATTGTTACGTCGAGAGTGGCCTTCTAGCGAGTCGATTTTACTCGTTAACGAAGAGTGTATTTTTGATTTCAACATTTTCCTTCTTTAATTGTTCATTTTCTGTTTGGAGGGTTTTTATTGAAATGTCTCTATTGTCTAATTTCGTATTAGCGGTCAAAATTCCTGTTCAAAATTCTAGTTTCATGCTTTCTAAAATGTCCAAAACCTGGTCCGAGTTATCGGATCTATTCCCCTTTCGGCGCGCACTGACACGCTGCACCGACTGCTGGAGCGACTGGAGTTTAGGTGTAAGCTGGGAATGGGCTCGTGTGTTCTCGCTATTTGGGGCTGGGGATGCTGCTACCTCAGCAAATGATAAAGTTGTTTGGGTACTAGGCTTATTAGAGCGTGTGGAAGAAGCAGGGCCCGGGTTCTGTTCAATATCTCCACATGTCAATAACAGGGCAGATAAACAAAGGACGAGTTTCAAACAGCCTATACATCGTCCTATCATCTTATATATCAGTATTAATACCTTCAAACGATTGCGAATTCTATTCCTCGTGGAAAAACAACCAATTCGTAGTCGGTATGTAGCTTAATCAACTCCCATTTTGGATGTTTACAATTTCGTTCTGGTTCAAAATTTAAACGTGTACGCCATTACCAAGGGCGCATAACTCTCTAGATGAAAATTTGAATTGGCATGCACAAATTGATTATGTTTGTAAAGAATCAAAGAAGAAAATTGCTCTTTTCAAAAACATAACTTACTACTTAAAAAAGGAAATGAGGATTCTATTTTACAATTCATATGTTTTTGCCCTTTCTTGACTATTGTTGTTTTATTTGGGGAAAAAGTAAAACTGCTTACACAAGCAAAGTATCTGCTCTTCAGAGACGACTAGCCGGATAAATTCTTAACAAACACAAGCAGACGAATTATTCAAAGAGGTACACTGGTTACCATTTCCGGTAAGATGTAAATACCATTCTGCCGTTTTAGCATATAAAACGTTAAAAAAATGTAGCCCCAAACTATATGACTGAAATCATCCATGTTTTTAGGAATGATAGCTATACTTTAAGGTCTGAATCAAAAAATGACCTAATTGTCTCGAAAAGACCAGGAACAAATATTTTCAAGGACAGTTTCAGTTATTATGTAGTCGGCGTTTGGTACGAAACTCCAGTTGAAGTGAAATGCAATTGCAAACTTTCAAGGAAAAGTAAAAACAATTTCATTTCGATACATTTGTTCTCAAAATATAATCATATTTGTAAATGATTTTCAAGGGTATCTGTCTAATCATAACATAAATAACAAACGCCAGTATTTTACCCTTTATACATTGTCGTCTGCTATTCTTAAATTGTACGAATCTATGCTTCTGAAAGTAGTTAAATTAGAAGTTACTAAAGATCTTAGCCCCCTTCAATTCGGCTTTCAGCCCGGAATAAGTTGTACTATGACATCATATTTACTTCAAGAATGCATATATTTCGCAAAAGAGCCAAATAGTAAATTATTCACTTGCTTTTTAGATATAAGAAAGGCGTTCGATAAAGTTTTGCAAAACGGATTATTTTACAAGCTTCAAGATATGGGAGTTACCGTACATACTCTAAAAATGTGATCAGTATTTATGATGAGACACAATGTAGCGTGTTATATAACGGTTTCAGGTCAGCATCGTTCAACATCATGACCGGTACCCGGCAAGGTGGGCTTAGTTCACCAATTTTCTATTTATGCTTCATTAATGGTCTGCTTCGTGATCTTGAAAAATCTGGTACTGGGCTCTTATTGGGAAGCTCACATATACCTTGTATTACGTCAGCAGAAGATATGGTTCTTTTGAGTCTGACTAAATATGGCATTGATTGAATGTTGAAAATATGCAGCGATTATTCTAAGAAATGATTATTCGAATATAACGCTGAGAAATGCTCTGTTATTGTGTTTAATGAAACAAAACATCATTTCGCTTCCACATGTCGCACATGGACAATCGGTGACAATAGAATTAACGAGAATGAAAAATATGTACATCTAGGGGTGACATGCAATAAATATCTATCAATAACTGAAAATGTCAAAGATTGTATACAGAAAATACGGGGATCATTTATGAAACTTTTTAATATCGGGGTTAATAGTTGCGGCCTCCATCCTTTCACAAGTAAGAAATTATATAATACTATCGTATTACCACGAGGATTATATGGATGCGAAATGTTGTTTTCTCTTTCTTCAAAGCAAATTTTAGACATAGAGAAATGCCATCGTTTTTGTGTTAAATCTATGCAAGGCTTTGATAAATTTACTAGGACGGATATCGCTCTTGGTACGTTGAAAATGCTGAATATTGAATCAATTATAGACATACGCAAATTGAACCTTTTTGGTCAGCTATGTAATTTGTCGCCCTCAAATGTTATCAAACAAGTATTCTTACATCGTTTGTGCAGTTTTTGCTTGTCTGGTAAGAGTGTAGGCTACTTCATAGATATTTTCAGTGTATTGAATAAATATAAATTAGCTCACATTTTGCAAGACTTCTTTAAAAATGCGAACTTTCCGACCCAAACAATTTGGCAGAAAACTGTTAAGTCAACTGTTTATGAAAAATTTCAAGAAACTTGTTTGAATAACAAAACAGCAAATTCGTCCCTCCATTTATTTGCTACACTTCATCCAGCCTTCTGTGAAAGTGTTTTTTGGTACATTTGTAAATGCAAATTTAAATATCGACTTGATTGTAATACGGCTGTGAAAATGATTTCTCTCTTGGGCAGGGTGTATTCACAGAGTTTATGTAATAAATGTGGTATGTTCTATGAAAATAAAGTTTTACATTGCCTTATTCAGTGCAGCTCTGTCGAAGAAATAAGAATCAAATTTTATACTAAAATTTTACAATTACACGGAGAATCTATTTATTGCTGCTTTATTAGCAAAGCGGAGGAAGTCATTCTACTAGGATCCCCCCTTCCATGTTTTAACATCAATTATACCTTGCATTCACCAATTGTGGCATACGTTTAACAATTAATTCCTGGACCTTATATTTCAACACCATAATTATGAGCGCTTATGCATAAAAAACATAATACACGACCGCTGAAACGATTGGGTAAAACCATTATTTTGAATGCATTATTCTTCTTTTCTCTTTATCCTCTTTTTTTTAAGTTCTTCAAAATACGTTCTTTTCTGTTTCTGTTCTTTTGAAATGTTCCTTGTATATGTATGTTGATTATGTATTGTAATTGAATGTGTTTGTAAGGAATCTTCATGTATTTGGAGGAAATAAAGATTTGAATGAAAAGTTCAAATGACTGCAATCTGCCCTCGGCGGCTTAACCACTACATACACGATTGCTTTCGCTTTAAAAAGTAGTTCTTCTGTAATGTTAGACTGGTGAGCCTGCCCCATCTGCGCTACCCTCCGATACTGTATCGATAGATTGAGACAGGCTCGTCAGTCAACCGTTATGTAAAAGCGATTCAAGGAAAACGTCCTGTAATTTGACCCCCGACATTGTACGAATTTACCAAATAAAAGATTTAAAGTAAGTCCACACGTGCAAAAGATCTATAATCAAGGCGAACATACATATTATAGGTGACCAAAACAAGTCATGTGTAACGCGCGGGGTAAGACTCTGTCGCTAAATGACTACACAATCTTGTCGGGTTAGCGACGCGTCAATGCGTTTTCTGTCATTACCTTTCTTTGTAGGATGCTGAAGGGGGGGGATACCTTTGATTGGCCTATTAAAACAAACAAAATTCAAATCAGGGAATTATTCTAAGATCAAACGTAATTTATACAGCTCTGACCGATAAAAATTTGAAATATCCATTTCCAAAAGTCTTTAAATAGATCTTCGGATATCTTATCCGTGAAAATAGACGATACCGGAAAACATTTCCAAAAGGTCAATCGACTATCCTGGTTTATAAAAAGAATTTTAGAGAACACGGGGAAATCTCGATGACGTCATATAAAGTGTCTAACGAGGGATTTGAAATGGCAAGGGTTTTCTTGTCTTCTGTTATTCGGATAATTCTGCGTAATTTTAAATAAGTTTAGAACATTTGTTTGCACACTACCTAGTACGTTCGTCACCTTTGGAACGAAAGTGCGATAGCAATAAAGCTGCATTAATCATCAGTTTCTGTAATATCGCCGGATGCCAAAACATCGTAACTAAAATTTGAGTAAGCCACATTTGATTTCCTAGGCCAAACGCACAAGATACATCTAAGGACCGATTCCAAATATAAACTCCACAGTGTCTCGTATCAGTTTCCATAATTTATTTAATGAAAGTAGAATGTAATTTTGCAACCAAAGCTCGTACCTACAGCTTAAAGTTAAAGTCGATTATTCTTTAAGAACTACGCAGAATGATGGATTTTTGGGAGCAAAATTTAAACATATTTTTGATAATTAAACAACTATTTATAAAGTGTGTAGAAAAAAGGAAGGAGTGGTTTTTTTTGGGGGGAGGGGGGTTAAAATTCCTTACTTTGTAAAAAAGATCCTGAAATTTCAACATGGAATTACAAAAATTACTGATTTTGGCCCTTATTGAGAGCACTGTAAGTCTGCAGTTTCAAGCCCCTCATACCTTTTTAGGCTCGTAAGGGCAAAACGGGCTTGTGTGATAATTAGATATCCCTCGTACGTCGTTCGTCATCAACTCTCTTCAGTGATTATATCATAGTTGCGTCAATTCATGATTATTGGATGGTAATGTTTGTCAGGTGATTAAGAAGAACCGTATAAATAAAAAATTGCAATATTCCATATGAAAACACGACGAAAGTATACCTGTTGACACTTTTTTTGTTTACATTCTAAGGGCCATACATTTAGCGCATATATGATGAATTTTGATCAGTTTGTTTGTCAAAATGATAAAACCTTCTGAAAGAGCAAAGTTCATCTGAAAATACAAACGTAGGGACATGGAAATTTTGCTCACCCGTGATGAACAATGACCAAAATACTTATTATGTCAGAAAGGGGACTCAATTAGAAAATGAGAACATTTGAATAGGAAAAAAGAAAAGAAAAGCTGGGATTTATGAGAAATATTTGACACCCACGGTTGTACAGCGTATTGGAATGTGGATTTCCAAGAATGTCACATGTTTGCAAAGTAATGTTTTAGCTTGACCCGAATTTGCATTAAATATGCACACTACATTGTGCAGTCACTTGGTTGAACTATATTTAAATAAGAACTCATTCGAAAGTATGCTTTTTGACTGCTCGCTTTATTATATCCCTGATTTGTATCATAATAATTTTTTAAAAGGAAGATTACTAAAATATCTATGCTTTGCTAGCTTTCAGTACTTTCAGTACTTTGATTTTCTTCTGCTGAGAGAAAGAGAGAGAGGGGAAAGAGAGAGAGAGAGAGAGAGAGAGAGAGAGAGAGAGAGAGAGAGAGAGAGAGAGAGAGAGAGAGAATGTTGTCAAAGTAAGTTCATTTGTTTTAAGAAGGCCATGTTGAAAAAAGATTTGCTTTACATATGTCTAAACATGTTACCTTCTATAAATAGTGATATTATTATTATTATTATTATTATTATTATTATTATTATTATTATTATTATTATACTTTTATCTTATTACTATACTTATATACGGGCTTTTGTTATATATCACATTATTTTTTTTGTTTTGTTTTGTTTTGTTTTGGTTTGGTTTTTTTTTTGGAATAATGACACGCTACCGTTTTTTTTTTTTTCAAACTTACATTTCTTTTAGAACCATCTACGAAAACATGGCAAATAAATATTTTAAGAGAGATACAATACGCACTTAGTGTTTTCTATGAAAAAATATCAAATTAGGTTGTGGGAAGTGATAATTGTCTCGGAAGAGCCTCAGCAATAATCGATTCCCCCAACCTTGTTATGGATTTTTCTACATACAGAGCAATAAGTACGTATCATATATTTACGCACTAGCAAAAATAATCCCTTATCGTTTAAAGGTTCTCATATTTTCTACATACAGAGCAATAAGTACGTATCATATATTTACGCACTAGCAAAAATAATCCCTTATCGTTTAAGGTTCTCATATTATTACAGATATGCGATCGGTTCGTATCGGACTGAATGACATCAGAACGGAGGGTGAATATCGATGGGTTGGGGACAGCACTTCCCCTGGGTATTTTAACTGGAGACCTTCCGGAGAGCCCAATGCACAGCGGCTTGACTACGATTGTACGTACATGTCAAATGATGGACTTTGGTCAACAACCACTTGTAGCGGACAGGATCCTTTCATCTGTGAAGTAAACTGAGCTAAATAAGTAAAATAACAATTTGTATTTGATTCAGTTAACATCAAGAGCTATATTTTTCTCATGACCGAAAATATACATTTTTCAGTTGCTTACAAAATACAACATGTATGGATGTTACACGTAATAGAGGTTGTTTCTTTAAAGCAGAAAATAAAACAGATTGCCATGTCTCGCTATTTCTCGCTATATATTACGATATTTCACTTATGATTACAAGGCAACGTTATGGCGTCATGAGTATCATGGGCCCAGCTAAGATAATGTTTAAGAGATTGGAAGGATGGTGTGGCATGATATTACGAAGCGATAATCTACCGCTTTTCTCCATAATTTACCGGAATCTTCATCCCATCGGCATGTTGTTTGAACTTTTTAAGAACGCCACACACACTCTTAAACTTTCTTTGGTAAATTTTACTAGATGATTCTACCTACTGATTTATGTGTTATTTAGCATTTTCTAGAAAGGCTCAAAAGTTTAGTTAATTCACGATGGTTACGTTGTGGTATTTTTTGTGTGTGTGCAAAAGAACATATCGATTGCGCAGCACGAAACTCCTCGTGCTGAGCCATAGATTTACTTTCGTAGTCGCATTCTTCAAAGTAAAAGGAATGTCTTAGAAACGATTTTTTTGTGGACGTTTACGTTCACCGGTGTTACTACGTAGGAACAATCCAGTGAGACGTTGATAGATTTTCAAAAAAGTAGTACCCACTAAGGTTCAATTTTCAAAACTTGTATAATTCTGACAACTTTACATTTTTAAAATGGCGTCATACAAGGACTCTAAATAATTTTAGATAGCGTAAATACATCTTTTAAATACGAAATCACATACAAATGAGTATTCGGGCGTACGTTTCGTTCGCGTATGGAATATATCAGACCGAGTGAGTAATTTTTCTTTTGTTACCCCATGGTCTACGAGAGGCCATTCATGAAAAATTTTGTATATAGAAATACTGAAATGATTACCTCCCCTGATACTACTATGTGTAAAGGTATATGGTATGTAGAATGGTGACAAGTTCATGGAAATAACGAAATACAAATTTATAATGATACGACGCTTACAGGGTAACAATCGCAGTAGTGTGATAAATGATTATGCAACGGGGTTTTACATTGCTTTTCAAACGCCACAGTCATTCTCGAGACGGGTCTCTGTAATTTTTTTATCTTTGAGGTTGACACTTACATCTTCTATTGCATCTGAGAATAAAAATCGCGGGACAATTATTTAATCCTACAATTGACTTTTAAATAAAAGCAGATAATAACAGAATTTTAAAAGTTACAATGGAGTATCGATTAGCGTTACAAAAATATTTTCAATACGCAAGGAAACAAACCATTGTTCTTAAACCACATCTCGACTTAATATCGAAGTACTCAAAGCATATATATCAACAACTATGTATAATTTGTCTCTCGTGGATTTTCATCATTAGTCAAAGAAACAGAAGTCTTTCAATTCAGTATTAGGTCCCAGTTTCATTGTAAAATTTCCGGATCCCTGAATGGTATCGATTACAAATGGTATATCACGATCAAATTTTTGAAAAAGAGTAGTTGAATGGGCAAGCCTTTTAGAATCTCTCTGTCTGTCTGTCTGTCTGTCTGTCTGTCTGTCTGTCTGTCTGTCTGTCTCTCTCTCTCTCTCTCTCTCTCTCTGTCTATCTGTCTGTCTCTCTGTCTCTCTCTCCCTCTCTCTCTCTCTCTCGCTCTCTCCCTCTCTCTCTCTCTCTCTCTCTCTCTCTCTCTCTCTCTCTCTCTCTCTCTCTCTCTCTCTCTCTCTCTCTTTCTCTCTCTCCCCCTCTCTCTCTGCCTGTCTACCTTCTGTCTGTTTCTCTCTCTCCCTCCCACTCTCTCCCTTTCCTCTCTCTGTCTCTCTGTCTGGTTATCTATCTATCTATCTATCTATCTATCTATCTATCTATCTATCTATCTATCTATCTATCTATCTATCTATCTATCTATCTATCTATCTATCTATCTATCTATCTATCTATCTATCTATCTATCTATCTATCTATCTATCTATCTATCTATCTATCTATCTATCTATCTATCTATCTATCTATCTATCTATCTATCTATCTATCTATCTATCTATCTATCTATCTATCTATCTATCTATCTATCTATCTATCTATCTATCTATCTATCTATCTTTCTATCTATCTATCTATCTATCTATCTATCTATCTATCTATCTATCTATCTATCTTTCTAAGCATAACTCAATTATTCACTTAACAATTGAATTAGTAATATGAAAAGTATTGTTTGATCAAAATTTTTTTTCAAAGTTCATATTCTTTTGTAAAGATATATTTTAGAAGTACTTCGAGTTGTAAAAAATAGTAATTGAATACGCGAACTTGGGTCGAAACATTTTTCGTTTATCGTATTTTTACATTGACAATTTCTTTTTTGCTACGAATGGATGAATCACAATTGTATGCTGACACAAACGTCCACCACCATGACTTTCAGTGCTTTGATTTATATTGAAATTAAAAATATGATTTACATAATCGTCAGAAGTTATATCATGAAGATTTTATATGCTCCCCGAAAAAATTTCGGGGGATATAAAGTCGCCGGCTTGTGCGCGCGTCCGTCTGTCCGTCCGTCCGACGTCATTTCTAAGGAACCTCTGGGCCTAATTGGATGAAACCTCATAATGAATATTTCTAGGATTTTTTATTCTCTTAATCCAAGGCTGTGTCATGGAAATGAGGGCCTGAATGCAAAATTAATTATTTGCCGATTTCTCTCAGTCTAATAGTCAGAATTTTTTATAAATATTCATATTTGAGAAGCAAGGCATGTCCTCTTGACATTAAACTATCGAAAATTTAAGTTTAAGACTTGTGTCATGGAAAAGGGGGCCTTAATGTTATTAGCTTGACGTAATCTCTTTTATTGTCCTGTAAAGACTTGTATTGGCCATAACATTTCATTGGTTACAGATATAGTCTTCATATTTCAGATATGCCCTGACAAACCCTTTTTTTGGTGCTAAGTTCAAAGTCTGCAGCCAAAATCAAGGTCATGTGTTAAGGTCAAAATTTAGAATAGTAGACTTTAAAATTGGCCATAATTTTGCAATTGTAAGCAATATAACCTTCATATTTCAAATGTTTTATTACTTGTGAAAAGACATTTAATTAGAAAATTAACGCAAGAGTCTCGCCAAACGTCAAGGTCAAATTGTCAAGGTCAATAATTTCCATCATAAAAACGCAGAGTTGACCATAACTAATATTTGTAATGAGAAAAGGGCCTTCATATTTCATATGTGCTTTGCTTGTGATAAGATTTTTCTATTGGTACCAAGTTCAGGGTACAATAGTCAAAGGCAGTAGATATCTAAGAAAGGCTTTATTGTTTTTTTTTTGTTGTTGTTTTACTGTAGAGAAAAAAAAAAAGACGAAATCATATCGGGAGAAAGAGACAATTTTAAAAACGGGAGAAATGAATTCATCCCAGCTTTTACAAGATGCTATTTCATTTTATTAATGATTTTAAATTTGAATGCTTTCTTACAAGGGAGAGGGTTTGTAAATATGTCACAAATGAAATTAAACTCAACCCTACATGTACTTTATACTTAAGTTATATCAATCAAAATTAAAAAAAGACAGTGCTACAAGGGGCTTATGCTAAAATATTTTAACGATTCTAAATGTGTATCAGATATATGGCCCCTACACCGTAAAGAATATAAAACAATCTTTATTTAAGTTTGCCCTTTCTGGGCTTTTATAAAATACGACGCATTATTTCATTTATTATTATTATCATTTAATTTTTGGTGAACGAAATTTACGTTCACCAGTGTCATACTGTGTTTGGAAAAACCAGTAGGATCTGAATAGACTCGAAATAAAGCAGTACCCCTTTAGATTCAACTTAGTATCTCCCAAGACTTCTCTCCACAAAATCACTGTTTATTTCGTTAATGGCGTGATGATAGAATTCTAATGAAAATTACTGTTCAAAAACACAAATGAGGTTGCAATGTTTAGCCAAGCGTATTGATTATCCGCGTAAGCTTGTTAGAGCAAAAACAAAGTTTGTGTCAATACACTGTATAGACAGATACTATGTTTTTTATGTAAGCCTTCGCTGTTGCAACTTGTTGTAATTTGCCGGAAATATGTGACCTCTTGATCTTCTTCACGCCTCTGACCTACGATTTTATCTACCTTACGAATGAAGTCTCTGCTCATGTGTTACGAACGGTTAAGTTTACAAACGAATGGCATGTTCCTATATTTAGTCAAAATTCTCTTTAAAACATAAACACGCACCACTTGACCGTGGCCAACCTTGATATGAAGTAAAATTAAACCCATTACCAGACAACTTATGTTCTCAACTACAAAATTTACACCTTTTGCTTAAATCACGTTTATATATTTAACCTTGTTGTTGCATTCTTGTGTAATGTAAATACCTTCGGTTACGGGTATTTTTGTAACATATCCCCCAAATCCCATACCTTGTTTTTTTCGTTTCCAACAAGGACGGAAAACATGGGATATAGCCACCTCGGTACGATTTACTGTTAATATATGCATGTCGTTGTTATTTTGAATTAAAAAAATAGATAAATAAATAAAAGAATCAAATGAAAAATTATCCCATCGCAATAGATCTAATTTCAAATTTTAACATCGAATGGAGACTGAAAAGTCGTTTCTTTCGAATAATTAACCCACAGCTGCGATGCTTAAGTCCTCAACGGGATTCCCCCCCCCTTGGTTTACACTGATAACAAAATATTTTCCTCAAAATAATTGATATAGTAACTACAATTGTATAGAAGCGCTTTTTCTATCGAATGAGTCTTAATTTTCATCAATCCAATCATTCATCTATATGTTTTATCGGAAGTACTTAAAATATAACAAAAAACACGAAATTTGGATTGTGATCAATCGCCTGTGGACTGGAGCACCTGAACATGAAATCTGGTATTTCTCGCACCAGAACTACAATTAGCACACATCCGTACATAGCTGCCTTTTTCCTTCCTCTTAGGTTTACGATTTTTCGCCGTTTGGTAGGAGCAATAGAATTTAAACAACGACTTTATTTGGACAATTAATTAGCTGTTCAAAATACCTACATAAATCGAATAGTTTTTTATTTAATTCTTTTTAACGCAATGGCATCAGATAATCATTCTTTCACCAAACTGAATATTACTGAAAGAGACCAAAACCCTGAAATTACATCGGTTTGGTTGAAGACGAAACAGCGGTCTTTCAATTCGGAGGATGGAGTACCGCATTCAGGTCTTTTCAGAGCCAAAGCGGATGATGTTTAAAAGTCAAAATGCAGAAAGACTGCTGTTTAATCTGGTGAAATATGGGTTCCGCATGCGGAAATTGAATAACCTTTCTGACTGCTATTTTTGAGTTAAGAAAGGAATCATTAGTCTAAACACTATAGCTGCCTGTTTTCTTTTCTCTATAGCTCTCTGTCTATCTCTGTCTGTCACTCTCTACCTTCCTTTTCCTCTCTTTTTCTTTGAATTTACAGTTCGACTAGAATTGTCAAAATTTTATCGAGACATTTTCCCTTGATTAATTTTTACATTTATAATTTCTCTTTTCTCAACGAATTCAATATATCACCTAGAATGCCAACAGATTCGTTCACCATCAGTACTTTCAGTGTTTTGATTTTTTAGTTTGACCCTTTCTAATGAAAAAAAAAACAGTTGTAAATAGAAAACATTTTACACAAAGTAATTTATATTGCACGGTCAAAATATCACAAGGGCCAACATTTCTACAATCATGCTTCACAAAGTGAAATTCCGTCAATGTGTTGATTCAGTTTTCACATTTTGTTACGCAGTTTCAACATCGCAATATCACAAACAATTTATTCAACGTGTTGGTGAATTTGAATGTATTGTGCGCTGAACGACTATATATATATATATATATATATATATATATATATATATATATATATATATATATATATATATATATATATATATATATATATATATATATATATATATATATATATATATATATATATATATTTGAGGAGAAAAATAGAAATACCAACGTAGTTACTTTCTGAAAAGGATTCAAGAACAGTAAAATAATAAGGTAAACATGAGAAATATATTTGCTCAAACAGTGTTATAATTTACTGATTATTAAATATAACCCAAACGCTCTCGAAACATAATGTTTCTTCTTCAGGGGTTCTAAAAAACTGATATATATATTTTTTTTCTTTTTTATTTTGTATCATTTCCTTTTGCAACAATACGTTTCTTTGTCTCTTTGTGTTGATTGCGATTTGATGGTAATAATGTTTAATACAAAGAAATTTAAATAAAATTTATTTAGAACTAATTGAGTAGGCTTTGCATTTTTTATTTTAAGTAATTTTAGTCATATTGGGATTTAAATGAAAAGAGACAAGCGAAATAAATGTTAAGATCTGGATAAAAGGAATGATATATTAATGAAAATACATGTAATTCATTGAGAATTTTTAATGACAAAATTTAAAAAAAAAGTCAGTCTATTATTGACATTAAGAAATCAAAATACTTTTCCATAGGTCAGGGATGCTCAGTACTGTCAGAAGAAGATAAGTTAATCTAAAGCAAAAAATAAAAATTGACAAAAATAGGCATGCTGAATTTAAGTATTATAACTACATTTTGCTTATGTGCAAAATAACTTTGATGTCGCTTATAACGACGAGTATTTTGTGTTTAAATTATACTTTTTTACTATAAATTTTAACTAGACTAAAATGACATGCTCCCTCATTTGCATAAGAGATTGAGTCGAGCTTGTAATAAGACCTTTTTTGTTGGTACCAAGGTCAAGATCCTTTCACATGGTCATCTTTGGAAAATTAAAACTTCAAAATTTGCCATAATATTGCAGTCGTAAGTGACAAGACCTTTCGGTAAATAACTAAGACAAGGCTCTTCGTCAATGTCAAATTCAAACTGACAGGGGATTGCAATTTCTGTCTCTGAAAAAAGTTGGCTACTAAAATGAAAAATGCCTAACCTTTTTCTTTACAACCCTTGGAACCCTTCAGCATATACTATTATAGCCTACATACTAAAGATGTCATGGTAAAATGTTTTAAGTAAATTTTGACTGTTTATTCAAAGCATACTTATTCATCAAGTTCTTATTCGGGAGCATAACCTGTCACTGACGGCCCTAGTTTAGTTTTTGGTATAAAAAACCGTATTGTGGAGTTCATATACTTGTATGACTGTTGGAGTTTTCTTAACCTTTATTAAAAATATTGGATGTTGTAGAGATTTATTGTAACAGACCGCTTAATAAAAATATGTTGAACTCTCCTCTTTATATCTTTTGTAAATATACAAGAGAGGTTATGATACGTCCTTCAACGAAGTGGATTGAAAGTATATCGCTTTGCTCATGTCGTTCTGTCGGTGCGTCGGTTCGTAGAGCAAACCCTGACCGGAAGATAACCTCAGCTTGAAAAAAAGCTAGGATTGTCTTATTTGGCATATCTGTCTCCTGGCTTAAAAGATTACTATTGATCTTAACTTCTTTATCAAAGGTCACGATCACAAGTGCCTTGAACTTTGCGACAAATAGGTAAAGCTTTAACCCTTTCCTGTTTCACAGGATTTTAGACCTGTCCAAATTCAAAGGTTTTGCTGACAAAAAAATAAAAGTGGATTTAATTTGAAAACTTACTATTCAGTAGGGTAGAAAATAGTGTGGAAAAAGAAGAAATTGCTTGTCTTTTTCACAATGTTTTCTCAATCATAAAATCACAGGCACGTAAAAAGCAGGGATTAAACAGCAAAGGGTTAATCAAATTTTAAGTTTTGAAAGATGTGTGGTTAATCGGCAAAAGGTAGTTTAAAGACGTTTGGTGATGACTGAGTCAAACCCGCGTGCTAAGACCCTTTATTTCTTACTTATTATCTAAATTTAACGATTTTAATCACCTAAACGCGAGGCTAGGTACAAAGGTAGTATAAGGCCCTTATCCGTAAAAATCTCGAAAATCTTGGCAAGTTGCAAATAAGAAAAAAAAAGGAAAAAAAATCGAACATCTGAAACCACTCATCCTCTAATCTTTTACTAATTTTGGATGTTATTCAACGTCAACCAATGTTAGTCATTATGATATTTGCGTGGTATTGGCAAAGTTATTCTTATGAGGGTTCAATTTACAGTACCACTTTCAAACCGTCTGGTTGTCTAGCCGAGTCTTAAAATAGCTTTTCAAGACTTGTCTTAGCCAGACATCCACGCATTATGAAAGATAATACATAATTTGTTTATAACGTGAAGAAACAAAATATGAAAGCGTCATCCAATAATCGACCATACGTAGTTGTGGCCATTTGCAGGGAGTAAATTGGTATTTTCGGGGTGCTTTAATGTAGTCCAAGAAGATGCTGTTGCGAATTATCAAAACTATTAGTTCTATATAACGCTACTTTGAGCTGCAACTCCTTCGGATTCATTTAATCAGTCACTGCATCGAAATGCTTAATCTATTTTGGCTTTTGGATCAATATACATATTAATAAGAAAGTCACTGCACATAAGGTATAATTACGACGAAGACCAAGGTTCACTAATGTTTCCTATCTCGGGCCTTTTGCGACTGGAACTGAAGTTCGTAGCATTTTAGTGAACAGAACAGAACTGAACAGAACATATTTCCATAATGGAGTCAAAAAGAGCTTGAGAAACATAAGTATTTCACAACATATCTATTAACAATATTATAACAAAAATAGTAAAAAAGGGCCCTTTTTAACGTGATGTAATTAGCATTTGTAAGCCCTACTAAGATTGGTATCTTGGTAGTTAGACTGGGGCGTTAGTTTAAAAGGTAGGAACTTTGGGTTCTATAGCCACAGGCGAAAAAGACCTAGGATAGTCCAAAATATAAGTCATACAACAACAGACGTGTTTGTTTATAGGGTAGTTGACCCGTAATAGTTCAGCAAAATTTCGGAACTCAAGAACTTTTATTATCTCTCAGAGGATTCTTTTGGATCGGATCGGGACAACACCGATAAAGTCCATGATGAAATAACGAAAGTTCCTTTTGAAGTAAGACAAGAAGACAGTGAATTAGATCTTACACTAAACAAATTTAGGGAATCTGGTTGTAGATGCAACTTGAACGATACATCGATGGTAAAAATCCATTTTCCCGATAACATTAACATTAAATTCATGAGTCCAGTTTTTTTAAGATATTCTTTAAAAATCGAAATTTTAATTTGATTTATTCTAAAAACAAGGGCGACAAATTATCGATCAAACAGTTGTCCCTAAAGATTGATTTCGGATTGATTGATTGAATGGAGTTCTAAGCCGCTTTCAACTTTTTTTCAGTTATATCGCAACGACCGGAGCACCTAACAATAGTTTCCTGATATTTCTCTCACCAGTACAACCCCCACATCCTTTCCTAGTCTTCAGCTGCTATCTCACAGAGATCTACGATTATCAATCCATTGGTTAGGGACAAATACAATGTAGTCGGCAAGAATGAGTGCCGCCGTCGGGGTTCGAACCCGTGACCTCTAGATTAACAGTCCGACGCGCAACCAATTGCGCTATGACGGCGGCTCTTGATTTAGGAATTGCTTACCCCGCCACGCATTTGGTTTCATCCTTATTGCCCAAAACACTCTTAAACTTTGGCCTAGAGCCAGCATCAATTCATAAATCCAGGTCATAAGATAGGTATTGTCTCTTATCGGTGACGTAAAGATCGAATTTTTACGTCACTAAATGAATATTATTTTTTTTAATAAAAATTTAACTATTTTTTAAATGGAATAAAGATCTGCATCTAGGCCTATATTTATTATTTTGAAAAAAGTTGATAGATCTTTATCTGGAATTATTGTTGTCTGGAAGGGCTATTCTTACAGCTTATGAATGTAATTTTAGTCTTGAGTATTCTAAATTATGAATCTAGAACTAGGATTTTTAGTGTCAATGAGTTCTTAAAACGTATTTTTCAATGCATTGAAATTGAGAGATACGTGTTGTGTCGTAATGAATCTGACACTACTCAAAGGTCGTGTTTCGCAACCGAGATCTTGTAACTACAGCTAAACTGAATGAGCTGCAATCATGTTGTATTGATAGGTTATCACCAAATAAAATATTATGTAAACCGTTACGCGAGTTATAGAGACTATCTTGGAATACCCTTAAATTAAATATATATATATATATATATATATATATATATATATATATATATATATATATATATATATATATATTTGATCCAACAGAGATTAACAGGTGTCGCATTTAAAAATCATTTTGAAAGAATGCAAAATTGTACGAATGGCGAAAAGTTTCGACCCTAGTCACCACGTGCAATACGCGTAGTCTGACTAGCATCGGAACTTTATGCATTATCCAGATGGTCGCTTTCGCCATTCGGGTCTCAAACATATTTGAAACTGAATTTTCATTCTTCGCCACCCAAAATCAGTCAACACTTTTTTGCAAATAAATTAGATCTATAACTTATCTTTATCAAATATGTATTAGTAAATCTAGCCAACTGATTTTCAGGTAAACCATGTTGTGCCGCAAATGGATTGTCAAACCTTAAACAGTTATGCCTTTACATAACGGAACTTACAAAGGAAAACTTAGACCTCATCCTTTTTGGCTAACATGCAGCAAAACAGGCTGAATACAAGACAGAAAGAAAAATAACGCCATCACATAAAGATATATATATTTATATATATATATATATATATATATATATATATATATATATATATATATATATATATATATATATATATATATATATATATATATATATATATATATATATATATATATATATATATATATATATATATATGGAGAAAAAACAAAGAAGATATCGTAATTTGCCTTCTATATGGTTGTATTTGTTAAGTTTACAAAGTTTTATAGAGAATAAATATAATATAATTCTACCGGTTTCACCATTAAATTGATCATCAGGAATGACGTTAGTTACAACGTTGTAACGACGTTGACATGGCGTTACGTCGCTTACATCGTTAACATTACAAATCATATTTGAAAATAGGAAAAATGTCAAAATTGATGTTAAATTTTCTATTAGAGTTCAAATTTGGTCGAAATACTTCAATAAAATGTTCTTCTTTAGCTTTCCGCATGAAGGTGTCGTCCATCATCATTTTATAAAATGAAAATATTTTAAATCTGGGTTTGCTACTGGTACAGGAAAAAAGATGTTTGCTTACTTTGAGGAATCGAAGATTGGGGTCTCTAATCTGTTGGTTGTGTACGGTTACTCTGTTTCTAAAGGCAATGCCGATCTCTTCTATATATTCATCACCACAGCCGTTACATTTTATTACATAGATTACATTCTTAATATCACAAGATCCATTCTCTTTTATGAAAAACTCTTTCCCTGAATTAAATGTGTATGAAGATCCCTCGATGAGGTGTTTACATAGTCCACAATTGGATCTTCCACATTTTTTTATGCTTGGTACTTTTTCAGTAGACTCGTATTTGGCTCTAGTCAGGATTTTCTTTAGACTTGCTGGTTGCCGTTTACTTTTAATTACTTTAAATTTTAAGAAAACTAGTTGTAGTTCCAGGTCTGTATTTAGGATGGGTAGGTTTTGGAATATGACGTTGAAGAATTCTGGTTGGTTAGGATTGAATGTTGAAACAAATGCTAATACGTTTTCGTTTTTTTGTTGCTTTGGTCTCCGCAGCTCTTGGATTGGTATAGATTTAGGTCTTTTAATTCCTTCATTTATGATCGTTATGGGATATTTCAGATCTTAAAGACATTGTTTCAACTTCTTTAATCTTTTCTCTTTTAGTGCGTCATTCGAGACAATACAACATATTCGTCTTGCTAATGAAAATGGGATATTTAAACGTGTATGTTTCGGATGGCATGATGAAAACAACAAGTACTGTTTGCTGTCCGTTGGTTTCGAATTTATGTCCGTTTCTATTTTCCCTGCATTGTTTCGAACCAAAACGGTAGTTCTGTATCATTTGATTCTTCCGTGAATTTGATATCGCTGTGTAAAATGTTTAAGAAACTTGTTAATTTTCTAAGTGAATTTGGAGACTTTGGCCAAAGTACAAAAACATCATCCAAAAATCTCTTCAAGTTTTCCATGAAGTCTTGACAAAATGCTTCTCCGAATTCATTCTTTACTTGTTGGTAAAGCTTTATTTCTAGATATCCTAATACGAGGGTTGCGTAAGTAGGTGCAAATTTGGTACCCATAGCGGTTCCTTTTATTTATCTGAAATATTTGCCATTGAAGTAAAAGGTATTATTTTCCAGAATGAGTTTAATTGCATCGAGGATGAAAGTGGTTGAAAATCGCTGTTGTAATTCTTGGCGGTGTCTGTTAATCCAGTAATCAACTGCTTCTAGTCCAAGATCATGCGGTATATTAGAGTACAGGGATTCAACATCAAATGATACTAAAAGGCTAGGTACAAAAGTAGTATAGGGCCCTAATCCCTAAAAATCTCGAAAATCTTGGCAAGTTGCATATAAGAAAAAAAACCAAAGTTAAAAAAATCGAACATCTGAAGACACTCATCCTCTAATCTTTTACTAATTTTGGACGTTATTCAACGTCAAGCAATGTTAGCCATCTTGATATTAGCAAAATTATTCTTATGAGGGTTCAATTTACAGTACCACTTTCAAATCGTCTGGTTGTCTAGCAGAGTCTTAAAATAGCTTTTCAAGACTTGTCTTAGCCAGACATCCATGCATTATGAAGATAATACATAATTTGTTTATAACGTAAAGAAACAAAATATGAAAGCGTCACCCAATAATCGATCATGCGTAGTTGTGGCCATTTGCAGGGAGTAATTTGGTATTTTTTGGGGTGCTTTGATTTAGTCCAAGAAGATGCTGTTGTGAATTACCAAAATTATTAGTTCTATATAACGCTACTTTGAGCTGCAACTCCTTTGGATTCAATTAATCAGTCACTGCATCGAAATGCTTAACCTATTTTGGCTTTTGGATCAATATACATATTAATAAAAAAATCATTGCACATAAGGTATTATGACGACGAAAACCAAGGTTCCCAAATGTTTCCTATCTGGGGCCTTTTGCGACTGGAACTGAAGTAAGTAGCATTTTAGTGAACAGAACAGAACTGAACAGAACATGCTTTATTTCCATAATGGAGTCAAAAAGAGCATGAGAAACATAAATATTTCACAACATATCTATCAACATAATTATTACAAACATAGTAAAAAAAGAAAGAAAAAGAAAAATGGCCTTTTTAACGTGACGTAATTAGCATTTGTAAGCCCTACTAAGATTGGTATCTTGGTAGTTAGACTGGGCGTTAGTTAAAAAGGTAGGAACTTTGGGCTCTATAGCCACAGGCGTAAAAGACCTAGGATAGTCCAAAATATAAGTCATACAACAACAGACGTGTTTGTTTATAGGGTAGTTGACCCGTAATAGTTCAGCAAAATTTCGGAACTCAAGAACTTTTATTATCTCTCAGAGGATTCTTTTGGATCGGATCGGGACAACACCGATAAAGTCCATGATGAAATAACGAAAGTTCCTTTTGAAGTAAGACAAGAAGACAGTGAATTAGATCTTACACTAACAAATTTAGGGAATCTGGTTGTAGATGCAACTTGAACGATACATCGATGGTAAAAATCCATTTTCCGATAACATTAACATTAAATTCATGAGTCCAGTTTTTTAAAGATATTCTTTAAAAATCGAAATTTTAATTTGATTTATTCTAAAAACAAGGGCAACAAATTATCGATCAAACAGTTGTCCCTAAAGATTGATTTCGGATTGATTGATTGAATGGAGTTTTAAGCCGCTTTCAACTTTTTTTCAGTT